>JAZAVJ010000536.1:0-13263 GCA_037954315.1 Neonectria punicea | reverse complement strand
AGGGCTCGGGCGTCGGCAACGGCGGCGAACGGCAGGGGCACGCAGGTCTTATGCACGCATGCACAAGCCGCGCAGCCGCCTGCCGACGCATTCACCTGGTCTCGGCAGAGACCTGCCGCGCCGTCTTTACCCATCCGCGTAACACACGCGGAACAGGGGACCTCCCGCACCGCCCCCGCGGCGGTGGGGGACTCATCCCCCGAAGCGGTCTCACCCTCCGCCCCGGCCTTTCTCTTTGCCTACCCAAGGTCAGCCTAGGAACGCAACGGGAACGCGCTAGGGAACTCACTGGCTTAGCCGGCATTGTCGTTGTCGGTATCTACATAAATAGGTTAGCAATAGACACCGCATCTCTTCCGCTAAGGAACCGCACCGTCTTCATCGTCATCATCGTCATCGTTGTCGTCATCGTCATCGTAGTCATCGTCATCATCTTCGGCTGCGAGGAGATATCAGCCACCGTAGCAACATGACCGTAGCGAAGCCGCAACGCCAGCAACGCTAGATCGCGCGAAGGGCAGACGAACATGTCAGTAATCCTAGAAGAAGGAAGGAAGTCAGCACAGCAACCAAGACCCGAAGCCATCGCGGGCGCGGCAAGGATCCGTAGACGGGGACACTCACGGAAGTCATTAAGGAAGGAAGAAAGAAAGGAAGGCATCGCAGGCCAAGCGAAGAGACTAAATGCTAGAATCCGGGGTAACTACCGGCAGCTATCAACGGCTGCAGAGCGCCAGGCCCATGCCGACCGCTAACCACTAACAGCCAAGCGCCGGACAACGCCCACTTAAAACCCGGACCTCCGGCTGCTAGCCACTGACAGCTAAGTGCCGAATGACCGACCCACCAACGGCCGAATCTACCCACTCAAAATCCGGGCCTCCGACCGCAACCACACAACGACCCCACGCATTAATCACCAGCGCGCTACCAACGCGCAATCAACACGAGCCCTCCCTAGGTGACCTCCCCTCTCCCTCCCCTCTCCTTTATTATTTTCCCCTTAACCTACTAGGAATTGGGATAATTCTAGTCCTGGCATGAAGGACTATTTATTCATGTGTAGCGATAGTATAAGGGGCCCGACCCGGGCCTGCTATAGAAAGGATATGGGTTTTTGCCTAATCTGGTTTTTCCTATATCTATATAAAGTAGAAGCACTATCTACCTCTTAGGTCTATAGCGTATAAATATAATAATAATAATAATATAGAGAAACCTTAGTATAGTATATAAGATAACTACTAGTAGGATAAGGGCATAATAAGGGGAATATTTAGACCTTAGAAGCTAGTTCTAGAAGGAAGACTTTAGGAGGATGTTATTAGTAAGACTATCGCGATAACTAAGAAGGGAGAACCCTATAGACAACCCACAGTCAAAGTAGAAATCCTAGATCGATAACCTTAACTAGAAACCCTAGGACTTTAGAATGAAGAACTAAGCGCGTAACTCTCTCTACAATAGGAAGAAGACGATCGCATCTAACGCTAGTTCTACACATAACGAATAAACGTTCCTAGCCTTAACGCAGGATATAAAGCTAGATAAGCGCGATAGCTCGGACTACCTATTAGAAATAATAACATTCAGGCACCTAAGGAAGGATACCTAAACGATAGCTACGATAGCTACAAAATAACTAGCATTAATAACACATCGTCAGAAGATAAGGCAAAGGAATAAGAAACATAATAGAAATAAGTTATTATACTAACTATCGAAAAACCATAGTAGAAAACGCATATATATAATGAAAACGGTATACTAGTCTAGAAGATAGAAGAAGAGATGTACTAATAACTTACCTATGAATGGGAGGATACCCGCAAAGGCAAGCTAGTATATATTAAAGCTAAACTAAGAAGGATGGCTAGGATTGACCCTACTATCCTATAACTCGAAATTAGCAATGACCTAAGACTATACTATACGGCACTATAATATAATAAGCTATTATAGATGTCTTACTACTACTACTACTATAAAAACCATAAAGGTAAGAAAGCTAAAAATAATTATTATCCTACTAAGATCCCTAGGCTAGTTAGCAATAACCCCTACTTAGAATAGGAGACATAGGACTACGTCTTAGTTAAACTAGTACTATAGTACTACGCTACGTAACTAGAGGTATAAGATGAATACTACCCTAGGTTATATATAGAAGGACTATTAGACCTAAAGAATTATACGCACTAGGAATGCAGAGTGTATATCTAGGCTAAGGTTAAAGAATAGTATAATGCTAGGGATAGTACGTACAACGAGAACACAAAAAACGAGCAACGCTACCTATAGAAGAGCGATAGGTAAGCGACACGAGGGAGGATAAGCAACCCCCACGAAAAGCTCTATATATAATAAAATTAGTAATGAAGCGAACGATACTTAAGCTATGAGTGTGAGTTAGGGATGAATAGCTTATTGCGTTAGTAGATAGTAGAGCTAAGACCTTGTATATTAACCCTAGAGTAGTTAATAGGTTAAAGCTACTATAGAAAGATAAATTAGACCTATATACGGTATACAATCTTAAAGGAGATATGTTTTCTTATAATTAAGGATAGGTAATATGATAAATTAATTACTTAAAGGTTCTTATTAATAGATAAAACTAAGGTATTACCCTTAATATTTTACTAATATCCTAATATAATATTATTTTAGGGTACCTATAGCTAAAGAAATTTAATCTATATATTAACTAGAGAACTAGCTAAGTATTAGTTAACCCTAATAAAGTACTTTATAGTAAGAATAAAAACGATTTAATAGATAAATAGAAATCTTAAACCTTAACTCCTAAAGAAATAGAAAGTGAGGATATACCTAAAGATACGATAGATACCTTAGCACCCCTAAAAGGAATATAATATAAATACTAAAAAGGTAAGAAAATATAGCTTAAACGTATAATTAGATACCTTTAATAATAGTTTATATAGATAAATAAGGACCTTAAGGAGTATAAGAAAATGCCTAAAGAAGAAAGGCTTAAGAATATACTAGTATAGTATTATATTTATAAAAAGCTCTTTATGGAAGAACTTAAGATAGGACTACCTAAATTCAGTTAATAGGATTATAAAATTATACTAAAAGATAGAATATTGCCTATATTTTATAAAATATTTAACCTTAATAAAATATAACTTAATATATTAAAGGAATATATTAAAGATATACTATAGAAAGGATATATTAGGATCTCTAAGTTATTAGCTAGATATCTAGTTATATTTATTCCTAAAAAGAATAGTAAGCTCTAACTTATTATAGATTATAGATAATTAAACGATATTACGCTTAAAGATCGAACCCTATTACCCCTTATTATAGAGCTTAAGGACTAACTCTATAGTAAGAAGGTATTTATAATACTAAATCTAAAGGGAGCGTATAATCTTATTCGTATTAAGGAAGGATATAAATAAAAAACTACCTTTCGAACTAAGTTTAGACTTTATAAATATCTTATTATGCCTTTTAGACTTACGAACGTACTAACTATATTCTAATAAATAATTAATAATGTATTATATAAATATCTAGATATATTTATTATATACTACTTAGATAATATTCTAATCTTCTCTAACTTAGAAGAAGAATATATAGAATATATCTATAAGGTATTATAAGCACTTTAAGATGTAAACCTACTAGTTAAACTAGAAAAGAGTAACTTCTACGCCTTAGAAGTAGAGTTTCTTAAATATATTATCTTATATAATAAGATTAGGATAGATCTAAAGAAGATCGCTATGGTTAGTAAGTAGAAAAAACTAGAGAATATTAAGGAAGTATAAGCCTTCCTTAGATTTACTAATTATTACTAAAGATTTATTAAAAACTTTAGTAGTCACATTATACTACTTACTAAACTCACTAAGAAAGAAGTAGAATTCTAAATAGATACTACTATAACGAAAGCATTTAATAATATTAAGAAACTTATCCTAAGTAAGCTAGTATTAGCTACCTTTAACCCTAAACAAGAGATTAAACTTAAGATAAATATATTAAACTTTACATAAGGTACTTAGATTGGATAGAGGGATAATAATAGACTATTATATCCTATTACTTTCTTCTCTTATAAGATATATAGCGCTAAACTTAACTACCCTATCTATAATAAAGAATTCCTTATAATTATTAACTCATTTAAGGAATTTCAATACTATCTCCTAGGAAATAAGCATAAGATTAAGGTCTATATAGATTATAAGAATATCTTATACTTTATAATTATATAAGAACTTAGCGGATAATAACTATAATACGCTGAATACCTCTTAGAATTTAACTATATAATCATCCATAGAAAAGGATTAGAGAATAGATAAGCTAACGCTATTAGTTAATAAAGCGACTTTAATATTAGTAAGCCTAAGACAAACAAATAAATCCTTAACTTTAGCACTAAAGGATACCTTAAGTAGAAGTATATTATAGCTATGCGAAAGATACGACCCTAATCCAAACACCTAGCCCTAATCCGTAGGGATAGACCCGCGTAGGACTTTATAGATTAGGCTCGCGGATATACTAGAGAAATTAGGTATTAGGATAGACGTATCGTTATCCCCTACTACTACTAGTATTAAATAGTATAGGAACTATATAAAGAAGGACCCTACGATAGAAGCACTAATATACTATACTAGCTTATCGCTAAAATATATAATATATATAGACTCTAGAAAGCACTCTAGTATATAATTGATAATTGCCTAGAATGCTTAGAATTAGACTATAACTAGGATTGAGTTACTAGCGCTACTATTATTACTAAATGAAAAAAGCAAACTCTAGGAAATACCTATATTATTATAAGTACTAATAAACTCTACGATTAGATATAATAATTTAATAATAACTTACCCCTAGAAGAAAAATCACTAAATAAGCTATAAGTCTAGACAGAACTATAATACTAACTAGTATAGGAAATATATAAACATCCTCTATATAGACATTAGGGAGTTAATAAGACCCTAGAATAAGTTAGAATAATATACTAATTCCCTAGTATAAAAAATATTATTAAAGAAGTTACGAACTAGTATAACCTCTATATAAAAACTAAGGCCTAATACTATAAACTATATAGAGAACTATAGCCTCTACTAATCGCTAAGTAACTATAGGACTCTATTACTATAGATTTCATTATGAAATTACTCTTATTAGAGGACCCTATAACTAGAACCCCCTATAATAGTATTCTTATTATTATAGATAGACTTACGAAATTTTCCTATTTCATACCCTACTAAGAATTAATAGATATAGAGTAGTTTGCCTATATCTTCTTGCGAAATATTATTAGTATTTATAAACTCCCTATAGAGATTCTCTCTAACTAAAGATCCCTATTTACTTTAAAATTTTAGTAATTATTAATAGACTATATAAGATTAAACTACTAACTTACTATAGCTTTCTAACTATAGACTAATAGTTAGATAGAATAAATAAACTAAATACTAGAATAGTACCTCTAATACTATATTAACTATAAGTAGAATAACTAGGTTGAGAAGCTCCTAACTATATAACTAAGCTATAATATAGCTATAAATAAAAGCATAAAGCTCGCCCTAGTATATACTAACTTTAGATTCACCCTTAATACCTATAGACTAAGCTAAGATAGATTAGTCATCCTTAAAGCCATCCTTACATTAGAAAAATTAAGAAACCTATATAAAGAGATAAAAACTAAACTCGAATTTATTAGAAACTAGATAAAAAAATACTATAACCAAAAAAGGATAAAGAGACTATCCTTCTAGGAGGGAGATATAGTCTATCTTATAATAAAAAACATTAAAATAAAATGATAAAATAAAAAACTAGATTATAAGTTTATTAGACCCTATAAAATCATCGAAAAAATCTTAGAAAATAACTACTAATTAGACTTACTACTAAAAATCAGACTTCACCTAGTTTTCTATATCTCACTCCTCAAAATAATAAAAAACATAATTTATACTAAGTTTAGTAATAAATATAAAACTAAGGTTAAAGGATTAAAAGAATATATAGTAGAAGTAATTTTAGATATATAAAGAATAAATAAATAAACTAAGTATCTTATTAAGTAGAAAGACTACCCTAAGAGTGATAATTAGTAGGAACTAGCTAAAAACCTTACCTATACATAACGCTTCTTAAGGAATTTTCATTAATAACGCTAAGACTAGGCAAAGAGGACCCTAAAATAGTAGACTAATCTAGTAAATTAATAGCGCTAGTACCCTACGCTTCTCCTACTTTACGCTACTCTACTAAAATAGCCTCCTCTTAGGATTGAACCCTATCTACCTTATCTAGCTCCTATATACCGCGAGAGAATAAGGAAGAACTACATTCTTTTAATAATTTCCTTTATAAATGAAGACAAGCTAAACGGGCTAATGCCTCCGCTAGAGCACTCTCCACTGCTTCAATATCGACTTTAACTTTTCATTAGGCCTCTAGGGTATAATTACTACGAATATTAGCAAGGGGTATACTAAAGACTAGGGCACTCGGGAAGGATAGATAGGAAGGACGCAACGTTTAAACCATCGTAAGAATGACTATACTGGATATACTCCCTATAATAAGAGGACTTATTAGACATCCGATATACCCGCTGCGCCTTGAAATAATAGGAATAAGGCATAACTACGTTACCCTCGGTTTTGATAGTTTGTGTGAGAATGGATTGCTAAATGGTTTTAGAAGATTTAAGAACATAACCTAATATTATAATTAATTATGAGGGATTGTAGGGCTAGGTTAGGAGTGCTTATGAGAAATTCCGGTTAGGCCTATTAATAGGTCCTTAGGATAAGAACTAACGGAGGGGGGATATTATGTTATAGCCCGGGTTAGGACTAGGCGGTTATAACTAGCAGAAACATAACATACCTACTTTTCCCCTCCTATTATGTAAGGATCACTTAGATTACTACCGTGATCTAGTGATCCCCCCGGAGCTACTAATTATGGAGGATTACTATATTCTCATTGTGATCTAGGACTGTGGATCACTTGGATCACTACTGTGATCTAGCGATCCCGAAATACGTATATATATACACTCATTTAACACATTAGATAAGAGCCTTAAGCTCTTTAGCTATTAATATACTTAGTTATATTGAATTGACTATTCTACTATTACTAGACCGTAACCTATATTGCTCACTATAACGTCCTAATCCACTTGATTATATACCTTACGTCTGGACCTACCCTATACGCCCTTAGGTTAGACCCGATCGTTATAGTTTATGTTTAATGTTAAAATTAAATAGTATTAGTCTATATACCTAATGTGTAAGCCTTTTGCGAAGGTCTTTTATAAGTATAGTGATTACCCCTTTAAGTGCTTAATAATCTATTAATAATAGGAATTTTTTAAGAGTTCTAAGAGGTAGTAGCTCTAGTATTTAAGGCTTTTAATAATAGTAAGTAACTCCTATTAGCTAATACCCTATCTTTATTTAGTCTCTATAAGCTTATATAATATATAAGCTATTAGTTTCTATTAATCTTTTGTTAATTACACTAGGATCCTTAAGATTGCTTATAGTAAAGTGTTTATTTCTACTTATGTATGCTTTAATAGATCCTAATATTAGAGAATAGTTACTAAGTAGAAGGCCTCCTTTAGCTTCTAGAATGCTTCCTTACCTTTAACTCCTAAGTTAAACTCTTCCTACCTTTTATTATCCTTTAGTAGGATTATTAAGGGTATAGTAATATTATAGTACTTTAGGATAAACTTATAATAGAAATTATAGAATCCTTAGAAAACTTAGATATCTTTAATACTCTTTAGTAATAGCTATTTAGCGATTACTCTAACCTTACTAGGTTCTATTTTTAAGCTATCCTAGCCTATAATATAGCCTAGGAATTCGACTTCCTTTTAGTAGAATGTATACTTTAATAGTTTTATATATAATTAGAAGTTCTATAGCTATTAGAGTACTTCTTTAATATCCTTTATATATTATTCTTATATCTATAAGTATATAATAATATTATTTAGGTATGCAATAAAATAAGTGTCTAATAGCTTAGCGAGCGCTTAGTGAATATATACTTAGAATATAGCTAGTATATTAGGTAATCTAAATAGTATAATAGTATATTCAAAATAATTATAGTAAGTATAGAATGCTATCTTCTATTAGTCTTTTAGCTTAATATAGATTTAGTAGTAAGTATCTTAGATATTAATCTTTAAAATCTATTTTACCCTAGCTAGTTTATTTAGTAGATCCCTAATTAATAGTAAAGAGTATTAATTCTTAATTATAATTATATTAAGACCTTAATAGTCTATATAAATCCTAATTCCCTTATTCTTCTTAAGTATAAAGAGTACTAGCACTCTTACCTTACTTATAGATTCTTTTATCTAACCGCTTATAATATTCTTAGTAATATACTTATAGATTATTTTTATTTATTTCTTATTTATAGGGTAAGTTTATCCTAAAGGTAGCTTCTTACTAAGTAATAGCTTAATTAAGTACTTAGCTCCCTTAAGAAGGGGTAACTCCCTTATAGCTTCCTTACTAAAGGTCTCTTATTCTATCTTTAGTTCTAAAGGTAGGGTAGCTTTTACTCTCTCTTCTTAAGTTTCTCCTAAGGTAAGTATTAAGCGCTTATCTAGTAATAGTATACTATATATATATATTATAAATACTTTTTCGCTATTCTTAAATAAATCTTTAGTAAAGGAATCTAGGTCTTAAATTAAGATAAGCTTATATATTTATATAAGTATATAAGTGTTAATTATAATACCTTCTTTTCCTATTAACTTAGTAGATAGAAGTAATTTACTAGCCCCTTTTAGGTATTCTAATCTAATAAATAGTTACTATATCTTTTATAGAAACCCTTAATAGTTTAGTAAGAAGAAGGTTAGCTAATAGGCTAATTTTAATAGTGTAATTATCCTATTAAAGCTAATAAGTACTAGTGCCTTCTAGCTTAGATTTAGCTTAAGGCTAAGCTTCTTTACTAGCTAATTACTAATAAAGCTTACTTATATATAAGTGTCTATATTTACTTAGACTTCTTCTTTAGTAAGCGCTTATATAAGGAGCGCTCTACTCTATATAATTTCTCTAATTAGTACTAGTTTAGGTTTAAGCATAGGGTAGTTACTACTTAACCCTATATTTACTCGTTTTCTAATAAGTTAACTTCTTTTATATATATTATAATAGATTAAATCGCTATAGTCTTATAAGGCCTTTTATTCCCTAGGTAAGAGTCTAGCTTATTATAGGGCTTTCTATAGTTTAAAGTAAAGTGCCCTTCCTTCCTATAGTTATAATAGGTTCTTCCCTTCAGGAATTTATTTACTAAGTAATTATCCTACTTTTACTAATCCTTATAGGGATTTATATATACCCCTATATATAGGTATAAGGATAATCGCTCTTAAGATCTTCCTCTAGAAGAGTAGTTATATTAATAATCTAATAATTAGGACTTCCTAAGTCCTTCTTAGTTAGAACTTATACTACTTTATTTCTAACTCTTATTCTACGAATAGTTAGTAAAGTGTGGTAGATATTACTATAGTCTTTCGGCCTTTTAGGCTAATTCTCTTACTTTCTAAATACTAATCTTTATCTTATAAATCTCCTTCTTAATCTAAGGTTAGAGTCTAAAGTAATACTAATATACTAGGATATAGTTATCCTCTAGGTTAGGTATACTTAGTGAGTTATAGATAGCTCTTTAAGCATTAAAGTAGTTAGTTAGTAACTATTTAGTAGTTTATTATAGTATTATTAGTTTATTATAGAGTTTAATCTCTTATATTTCTAGGTCTATATACTATCTCTTTAGGAAGGATATAAAGTCTTCTTATAGAGGATTTATTATTATCTTAAAATAGTTTCTTTACTAGGTTTAGAGAGTCTTTAAAATGTATATAGTTACTTAAAGGATCTTCTAGAAATTAGTTATTAATATTTATATATTGTTTGCTAATTATACTATGAAAATCTAGTTATTAACTAAGACTCTTAATGCTTCCTTTTTTAAGATAGTATAAGGGTATTATAATAAATGTTTATACTCTTTTAGTTAGCTTAGGCTTAGTCTTATAACTAATTATTTTAATAGTCTCTCTTAAAACTATTAATCTTCCTCTTACTAAGCTATTATAGCTCTTCTCTCTTCTTCTTACTAGTTAGCTATTATCTTTAATATAGTTCTAATTACACTAGTATTTTCCTTATGGTTACTAGCTTAATAAGTAGTTATTAAAGATATCCTAGAGTTAGATTACTAGTGCTAATATAGCTCTAGTTATAGTAGTAAGTAAGAGGGTCTTTATATTTATTAATAGATTGTTAAATAGTTACTAAAGCTATTACTATTATAGGAGATAGCTTAATAAGGTTAGCCTTTTTATAGCTCTTCCTCTAGATAAGTAATCTCTAAGTCTATTCTAGCTAATTATAAAAGGGTTAGTTCTATTATAAGTTTTTCTTCCTTAATAAGATAATTTACTAAGTCTTAGCTTAGTATACTCTAGTATATAGGATTATAGTCTTCCTTAATATAATTATTTAAAATATACTTATGCTATACTATTAATAGTCTTATAGTATTTAGCGAGCGTTCTATATAGGTAGCTACTAATTGTATAGCTCCCTTTATCTTATATTATACGCTAGTAACCTAGGTAGGGTATAGAAGTGGAAGAATTGTAAGGGTTTATATAACTAGGGTATAATATAAGATAAGAAAAGGTAGTATTTAGTATCTTATAAAGCTTCTACTTAGTGAGCTTTCTAAACGCTTACTAAGTTAGGGCTTAAAAGGGGTAAGAAGCCTTACTATTTAAGCGAGTCCTGTTTAGGGCTAGGGTTAGGACTCTATATATAGCTAGGCTATTATATTCCTCTTAATTCCTATTTTATCCCTTTTCTAACTATCTATTTTATCCCTATTAAATCCTTACTAATAACTTACTAGCTTATCTATCTAAAGATGCTTACTATAGTAATTAGTCTAATAGCTTTTTATATAACTCTAACTTCTTAATTATAGCTTTATAAGTAGTATAAAGAAGGGTATACTAAGGTTATAGCTTAGGCTTATTAGGCTCTTAATATTACTATAGCTATTATAAGTAAGGAAGCTAGTTAATCTTATAAGTACTTAGATTATAAAGAGAATTTAGGATAATCTAATACTATGTTTAATATAGCTTAATAGGGACTTTAATAGGGCTCGAAATATATAGTATTTCTTAATTATTATAGACTATATTAAAGTAAAAGATTAAGTAAAATAGGCTCCTTAAAACCTAGCTAATATTACTAGGAAGATAGGATTTAAACCTTATAGTCTCCTTATATAATAGTAATAATAAATCCTTAATATTTCTAAGAGTATTTTAATTATTATTAGTAAGGTAGTCTAACTATAAAAGCTAGCGATTAAGCTACTTAGTTAAATTTATTATAAACTACTAGGAAATAGGCTATTAAAGATAAAGAGTATATTTAATTATTATAAAAGTTAAATTCTAATGTATATTATTATTAATATATAGCTAAATATTATAATATACCTTCTAAAGAGATTTGGCTAATTCTAGGCAAGCTTTATAATATTAAGTAATATAAGTTTAGAATTACTATCTATATTAAGGGCTATAGTATATAAAGATTATAAGAGAATAGAGTTTAGTTACTAAGCTATATACTAAATCTCTATATAAAGCTAATAGTAATATACTTACTTAAGGTATATAATTATATAGGAATACCTTATTAAGGAAGGTATAGGTAGCTAGGTTAATAATATAGCTAAAATACTATAGTTAAACTATAGCTATATTCTATAAAGCTAGATTTTAAGTAAGTAATTAAAAATAAGTTTAAAATAAGTAATAAATATATATATTATTTAATAAGGTATTATTAGTAATAATAAATCTAATTTTTAGTAGCTTATATAACTTAATAATACTATTAATTAAAGGCATAAGGTTATTATTAGAATAAGAACTAGTAATCTACTTTAAGCTAAGTAATTTAGTAATAAAAAGGGACTAGAAATAACACTCTAAATTAATAATAATCCCTTAAGAAAGTATATAATAAACTATTATATTAGTATCTTTATTAATTAGCCTAAAGCTATACTAAATTATATATATATATTATAGTAATCTTATATTTAGTACCCTCTAGTAAAAAAGCATCTTATAGGAATAATTATTAAGTTAATAGTAAGAAAAGAATATTAATAAGGTATTAAAATAGCCTACTATTAGCTTAATAATTAGTATATAAAGGATAAAGAGCGGATAGTAATTCATATTATAATTAGAAAAGAAGGATCTTAAATTCTCTTATAAATAAAGGTAAAGGACTTAAGCTTTAAACTTAAAAAGTTTTCTTTTTTTTATCTTTCTATAAAAAGGGAAGAATCTCTTTATAAGTAAAATAAAAATCTCTCTAATCTCTCTTTAGACTAATAATAATTATAATAATAATAATAATAATAATCCTTGTTTTCTTTTCTTTTAATTCCTATTCTATCCCTCTTCTAACTATTTATTTTATCCTTATTAAATCCCTATTAATAACTTACTAACCTATCTATTTAGGGATGCTTATTATAGTAGCTAGGATATTAAGATAGACTATTTATTAAGAAAGTAATAAACTATACTAAGAATAGTATATTAATTTAGTAAGGTCTAAGTATTAAATATTAAATATATTATTAACTATAATACTAATAAGTCTTCTTAAAGCTAGCTATAAGAAGTATTAAATTTAACTATTAGCTAATTCTTTATAGTTTAATAATACTATAGTATTGCTTACTTAATAACATTCGCAAGGGTTAAAATAAGGTATTAAAAGGAGTTATATTTAACTATACTAAGCAGTATATTTATCTCTATAATTTAGTATAAAAGTTATTACTTAAAGTTAGTAATTATATCTTTTATAAAAGCTTCTTTTAAGAGCTAAGAGTTAATATATAATAATACTATATATTATAATATTAATAAGCTTATAGAGCTATTATTATTATTAGTTAATATAATAAGCATTCTTAGATAAGTAAGCTAGTAAGTTATTAGTATAGATTTAATAAGAATAAAATAAATAATTAAAAGAAAGATAAAATAAGAATTAAGAAGAAAGAGAATTATTAGGATTATTATTAATATTATTATTATTATTAATATTATTA
>JAZAVJ010000535.1:0-13299 GCA_037954315.1 Neonectria punicea | reverse complement strand
CGGCTTTGGCGTGGATGTTTATTATTCGTATTTGCAGGCTTTGAATGAGAGTTGAGATTCCCGACTTAGATGGATGCATGATTCAGGGTGTGGAGGGAGAGAAGGCGGGAGTGGAGGGAGGGGAGGGAGGAGGGAGAAAGGGAGGCGATGAATCCTTCGTGGATGTTTTACTGAAAGGAGGAAGGATGAGGAAGGATATTCGCGACTAAGAGTGGTCGATCAAACGGAGAGGCAGACAGACAGGCAGACAGAGACAAACAGACACAAAGACACTGATGCCAGTCTCTAACAGCCCCGAACAGCCACCAACAACTGGCTTCATTCACTGGTCCTCCTCCTCCTCCTCCCTTAAAACAAGACCCTCTCTCTCTCTGTCTCTCTCTCCTGAGAAATGCACTGAGCACGCGACACACTGCCCCAAGCCGGTCAGACCCCTGCACAAATAGGCTTACCGAGTTCCGAATAGCCCCTGCGGGTGGGCCTCTTGGGTGCCACCCGCCGTGATTGGCTTGGCCGTAGATTTGAATGACACCGCCACAAGAACAGTCACGATGGTGCTGCCCCCCCCCCCCGTGGCGGAGGCGAGAGAACTCTGGCCCGGAATCCGAGGCGATGAGGCTGCCGTCATATGATTTGAGGAAGACGCCATCCTTTTTTTTCTTCCTTTTCCTTGCTTATTGGGGCGAGATCGTCTTGGTGATGGCGCTGTACGTACAGTGCGTGTTGCCACATCCTTGTTTTTGTCCTCATTCTCCTGTACTGTATTGAGCATCGCATCCCCTTCATCACTCAATTCATTATCCAGCTTTGCTTCATCTCGTCTCTCGCTCTCTCCTTTCTGCCTTCTCCCTGTTCCTTCGGCATTCTAGACTCCTTATTCCACACATCACGTAACACTTTTGCAGGGGACCGGCCCTGCTCGCGAGGTGGGGTCCATGCAACCCCGTATTATTACGGCCAACGACCCTTGTCCCCCCCGAATGAGGCCTAGACCGAGGCCTCTGCGGAAAACATCATCGTATCAATAAGATGACAATCACCACTAAACTATGAAGGGGACCTCCTTACCCCGCCGTCTGGCTTCGTTATTAGCCAACATGTCAACGGCCCGGCACGCGACACCTGCTTTGACCCTTGGCCGTCCCAGTCTCCCACTGTGCAATGTCCGACCACCAGCCAAGCCAAGCCCGCCCAGCCTTCGCGGTTGGCGGCTCGCGGCTCGCTGTGCCAAGCTCTTCAGCTCCGTCCGTTTTGTGGAGTCCTTGGCTGCTTTCAGGAGGAATCTAGCATACCTCGCATACATAGTCCGTCCTCCGTCCCGACTCCCCATGCCATCCATGTACGGCATCTCAGCCAAGCGTCCAGCATCCAATCCACTGCCGACGGCAGAAACCCCGACTGCAAACTGCATCCTGCATCCTGCATCCTGCAAAGGGGCACATCGATGCCTGGACAATCGGCATCTCACTCGCCACCGATGCCTTGGCCCCCCCTATAAAGCCCCAAACCAGTCCGCCACAGTGAGCACTCAGCGAGCACGCGACCGTGACCTGGTTTCTCATCTCGGGGAGTACTGACACTACGGAGTAAGGGGCTGAGCCCCAAATTCCTCCCCGGCCCAGCCCTGTCCAAAACCCTGGGCAGGCCCAAGCCACATCCCAGCGCCATCCCTGTCAAAGGGGTTCCCAGATTCCGTCTCATCAACAGGCTTCTGTCCTTTCTAATAATAACGTGCCCGCCGCCGCCAGCGCAATGGATCCGGTATAACGGCGCCCTGTCCGTCGCTAATCTTTTTCATGTTCAAGCGTTGCCGCTCACCGGTAATTTGGTTCTGGTACCCAGACGCCGCAGCGAGCTCCTCATCCGGCGCCGCAATTTTACCATCTCGGACTACTCGCCTTCGGGGCTGTTGAGGCGGGAAATGTCTGGACATGCAGCGTCTTGGCGGCTAAATAATAGTCTCAATATCCGAACAAGCCAACCAGACGCCATGGCGAGCTGATGCATATCCGACAGCACAGCCGTCCTGACAAAAACTTGTATCCTGTGCACTTAGCGCGCGACGCTCGCAAAGGATGCCCCGGATTCATGCCGCTGCCCGGCAGCTAGCCCAACCCGCTTCCGGGTAGCGTGGAAGCTGTAGATCTTCCTTCGCCTTGACGTCGTCGCTGCAGAGACTAGAAGCTTTACGAAACTCTTAATTTCCATAAGTCCAACGAAGCAGCGGGCTCAGCCAATCGTCATTTCGTTTCAACCGTGCCTGTCGAACTTTGCGCCGTTTCTAGGACTATTTACTCGGTGAACCATGGTCTCGGCCTGAGCGTTCCAGAGGACGTGCTTTCCGAACGTTGTTCTACCGATCGCGCCTCCAATGAGTGCTACCGAGGCAAATTACAGCCCTGTAAATTGAAGATGGCGGTGAAGCATAGCGATGTTTATCACACAAAGCGCAGTGGGAGCCCGAAGTAAAATCTGCCTTTTTATTTCAGTGACCCCAGAAATCCTCGTGATAGAGGATTCCCTTTACCTCAGCAAGCATCGGTTGGTTCAGACATCTACGCCTGCGCAGCAGACGAGCCTACTGAGCGAATACGTCGGCATTGTTAGCTCAAGTCAGCGCCATGTCGTATCCCATGTTGCAATTTGGTAGTTAAGCCTATTTCCCAGATCCAGGGAAGCCACTGCCAAGCAGTAAAACCCACTCGCTTGGTATCACGCAAACCGATAGACGTAGAGTATGTTTGTTTCCCCGTGACGTCGAAGAAGGTCCACGTCCTCTCCATCCATTTACGGAAATTCCCACACCATGTTCAGCTAGAACACCACCCCTTCGGTAATCTAGTCTTATCCAAGGCCCTCCTGTCAAATTAAGGTTGAGCCAACCGGCCACAGCCGTTAGTCCCGCAGCTGTCCTTATCAATAGCCGGGGTCCAGGATTAACGAATGGATTGGGTGGGATCAGTGGTGTATCCGGTTATCAGCTGAGGGACCAGAATCGAGATGTTCAGTATGCAACGCCTCGAATTGCCATCCGATTTATCTGGCTTGCGTACCTAACAACTATACGTTCACGTCTTGAAAATGTCGACCGAGTTCGTAAGCTTGTTAATCACGCCTAACAAATTCCAGGGTTAGATGGAGTTTCGTCAAACACGACCAAATGCCACCACGGCGAAGCGTGTCCATCAAGGCAGCACACGCCATCGGATTAAATGACTACTTTATTTCCCACATGAGAAGCAGCATGAACTATTTCCTTCGTGTCTGAAGGACTTTAATGCTGGGTTGGTAAGTCAATCAATGAAGGCGACGCCAATGGTATAAAATGGCCAAGCGCTACCCTAGACATGAAGGGAGCAAAGCCTTGAAGTTTGTATCCAGATACTATCTGCAACGCATACATCTCTTTACCTCGTAGGTAATACGTATTGCCACAGCCTTCAATGAAATAGAGACCTTCCTTTGTCATGAATCCCTAGTGCAGGGCGGCGTTCTTTTAAGAGCCATCATTGACGTCTAGTCAGTATTCAGGTCCGTGAATGTGTATTTGCGTGCATTTGAAGGTTAACAGTATTCTGCCTGGAATATCCTCCAATTTTACAAATAGGTTCATTCGCGTCTCGTGGTGTTGATTGCAGCCGTGTCTAATTAACCTGACTATAAGTAGGCCTTCCTTCACCCCAACTCGGTGTACGCCACAGCCATCCATGACTGGAAATGGTCAGAATAACCCGAAGAGTCCAGCTTCATCTCAAAGAAGTAAATATGTTAGTGGTTTTGTATGGCCGCCTATCCTGTTGTGCTCCCGCCGCGATTGCCCGGTGACCTCGCCCCGGTTGCCAGATCAAACCCTCAGACTTCTAGTTTTCCAGCATCTTGACTCGGTGTAGGGTATTTGGAGACTTCCTTGGCAGATGCGGGCTGTTTGCAAACGTAGATTTCCTTGCCTTGCGGCCTGTAAGTCACCCGATTGTCGCAACTTTTGCAATATTGCTCAACATCGAAAGACCAAGATCGCAAGTAAGGGGCCACCGCACCGCATACGGTCGTCATCAACAGAAGGACGGCTTGGATACTATAATTCGTTAGGAGCAATCACTTTCAATGCATCAGGAGCACGTACTGTGTTGCGTTTGAGGCTTTTTTCCTGACTTCTGTTGTGGTTTGGCGTTCGCAAAACGGACAGTCGATCAAGTCGGGCTGGTCTCCAAGCAGATGGAGTGGTGTGACGGTTTGTACCGGTGTTGACATTGCCGTCATTTCCAGATTGTTCGTGTACCCGGCCGTCGTGGGAGTTGTTGACTCTGGTAGTGGACTGACAGCCACTTGCGGCAACACACTCAGAGCTACTTGTGGTAGTGTGCTGGGAGCGACCTCTGGTAGCGAACTGGGAACAACCTCTGGTAAGGTGCTGTACTCTGTCTCCGGTGATCGTTGTCCTGAAGCACCGCCGAGTGCCGAATCGTCTCGGAGTGACGTCCTCGAGTTCGACGCGCTTCGGGTTTGGTACTGATGAAGTTGCCCATCGCCGGCTTGTAGAGCAAACTTCTCGTCGACTTGTTTTGATTCCAGCGGCGGAGATTCGCTGGGCGTATATGGCGGAGGAGATACTGTGTATCCTGCTGGCTCGAGGCGTGACGTCTCTAGCGTCATTGGCGATACAAGCCATTCTTCGGGAGCCCGGGCAGCATCGATTCGATCCGACGATTGCATGGTGTCGTTAATGTGAGACGTAGGAGTCCTCGATCGTTGCTGGTATTAGTATTAAAGGTTTGGATGGTAATTTGGTGTGATTATTGGAAACATGGGAGTAAGCAAGTCATGATGAGCAGAGAAGGGTTAGAAGGCGTAGAAGGACAAGACGGATGGGGGCTTGGGTGGTTAAATCCAGGTGCATCCATTACGCGTTTAACTTTCTGCAAGACGTACTCCTTGACCTTGTCAATTACCATCTGCTGCCTAGCGCGTGGCTCGGGCGTAGAAATAGCGGGAACTGCCAGGTTGTGGTGTTTTCGGATGCCTTCCCGTCGATTGAGGTGCCGCGATGACGAATATTCGTACGCAACAGCAACGAATCTCGGGTGATGGGATCGTCTGACAGTACACTGCCGTACGTGTGTCTCGACGGGCTCGAAACTGCAGCGTCTCTGGCATAAAATACTGCAGAGATCAAAGTTGGGCTGAGGCTGAGCATGCCTTACGGGCACTGATGCCCAGCATGGTTTGGTCCCAGCCCCTGGAGATAGGACCCTGTAACGTATCATTGGGCAGTAAATCGAACTTTGAGTTTTGGCCCACGCGTCCGTCGTCTCCACGTAAACCGGCATCGGGATCGACGGCGAAAGCGAGACCGAGAGCGAAAACTCCACTGTAACGGGACTCAGACCAACAACAACCGGGGCATCTCTTGTTAGCCAGAAAGCTTCTCGAGCCCTATCACTCAATATGGATCAAGCTTACTTGCGGGCTGAGGCCGTGGCGCCGATCTTGATTCAGTTTCAATGCGTTGTTGCGTCGGGGCCCCGGTTTGCGGTAAGGCTACGCAGGACTGGACTGGGCTAGTAGGAGGGCTGTGGCAGAGTTTCGCGTCTATCGAGGAGTTTCAAAAATAGACTGCTGGATTCATCTTGTCTCGACTTACTTTATAAACAGCGTCTGCTCTTGAGCGGAAGAGTTCTGTATCCAATTCAGCTCATCCAGACATCATCCAGACATCTAGACCTCCTTTCGCTTTACCTCTATACATTAGACATCGAAACATTCAGGCACTCTCCAGAAATCAGCAAGATATCAACAGGACACGACTTTTTTCCTCACCTACAATCAACATCAACAACTAAAAAACCACTTCAAAATCACAATGGGTTTCTTTTCCGCATTCCAGAAGCTTGAGCCCTTCTTCGCGCCGAGATTCAAGACGCCCATGCACATCGCTCAGATTGTCCTCGTCACCGCAGTAATCGGCCTCTCAGCAGCCCGACTCTTGATGCCGAATGCGCCCCGAGGACGGTCCACAACCATGGGCCTTGGAATGGTGAGCAGATTTGTCATTGGACTTTGATCAAATAGCTAACAATTGATTACAGGGCGCCAAATCGCTCGTCATCATTTTCTACCAGCTCCTCACCGAGCACGTCGACCGATTGCGAAAATGGGGAAGCCTCAAGGCCTATGCCATCCTCAACAGCTTGGAAGTTGTGTTCTGGGGCGCGGTGGCTTTCATGTCGTTGACAACAAACACCAAGACCTGCATCGGGACGAGCTGTGCATTGGGCTGGGTGGTCTTCGTCTTGGCTGTTCTTCTCAGGTATGTCAAACACGATTACTTGAAAATGATTTATACTAACAAATTCTCCAGCATCCTGGCAAAGTACACTGCGGTCATCTCCATCATGGACTGGTACCACTTCCGCAAGCACAGCGCCCAGCGCGGCCTCATCATTTCCGGACAGCGCGGGGATTCGGAGTCCATGTCTACTCTTGAGACGGATCGAAAGTAAGGCGGGCCTGAATCATAAAAACTTCAGCATCTTTCACGAAAAACACCCCACACTTTTTCTGCTAGACTAGAGAGCATGGGACCGGCACGGGGGGATGGGAGTTTGGGGACAGCGATTAGACTTGGGTTAAACTGAATTTTCTTTTGTATTGGGTTAGAGGCAACTGGATTGATGAATAAACTGAATAGACTCTGAATGTGCAAAAGTTCGAAACGATTGGTAAATGATTGGTGCATGTGAAGTGATCCTGGAGTCTTGGAGAGGGCTGGCCTTGAGTGTTTGTGTGTATTTGCAAACATGTACTTGTAAAATAATCATCCCCGTCTGAATGCCTGCCCGAGCCATTGTGTTGACATGTAGAGTAATGACGGAGATGACGTAGATGACGTAGATGACCTCCTTTCATTGGTGCTGTTTTGACAATATGCATTCTTACTTTAGCCAGCATTCTACTCAACGTATTCGTTCACATAAACAGGTGTGTTGGATATATTTATTTCTACATCTTCATTTACATTGCACCGTTCTCCACGATTCTCATCGGCCATTCCAACTGCTTGTGCCACCTGGGATCTATGTTCGTCGCGATATCGTCCAGAAGGCTGCTACCCCATCCCCGCAAATACCAGTGGTCTTGGCCCGTGTAGTGCAGAATGACACAATAGTGGGAGATGATGAGCAACGCAACGGGGTGGCGCTGGCGAACGAGGTCTATGAAATCCTCGGTGAGGCAGATGGCAAAGCTCACGCAGACGCGGAGATCAGGCGCGTCAGTGCTGAGAACTGCATTCCCCACCCACGTAATAATCCCGGCGATACATTCACGGCATACGGAAGCGGTTGCAGGGTGGACCATGTCAGGGATCTCGAGCTGGCGCAGCTGCTCGACTATCGCAGCGAGCACTGGCGTCGCGGGCCGGGTAGTGTCCTCGGTTAAAAACAGCTTCCCTAGTCGTCCTGCTGCGAGCAAGTCGGTGTAGGCGTCGAGAATCCTGCTCATGCCGCGGACGAGCTGGGCGACGTCGAGGAAGTCGTCGATGCGCGGGTGTTCGTCCACGCCGCCGTAGCTGGAAAAGGCAGCAAAGGCGCTGATGGACAGCAGCGAGGACGCCACGAACAGCTGGTGGCACGTGTCTTCGTTGATGTGGGCGAGGGCAGTGCGCAGGCCGGCGATGGCCCTGTTCTGATGCAGCGACGCGCAGATGGAGTAGTGGCTGTAGCGTTCGGGCTGGAGGCGGCTCTGGTGATGGGCTGCGACGGCCAAGACTTGGTGCAGCAGGTACGCGTGAGACATGGCCAGCTTGGGGATCTCGATCTGCCAGATCTGGTGGAGATACGAGGCGCGCGGGAGGGTCATGTATGTTGAGGAAGTGTAGTGGTGCATGAGTTCCAGGTCGGTGAGCCACGGGCTCTGGTCGAGGGATCCGGGGCCCGTGACGAACTTGTCGAAATAGGGGAACGGATCGGAAGCCAGGGATAGCGAGGGATTGCTCCACGCAGGGTCCGAGGGAGTGGATGCTGCGGTTGCGGTGGCCGGGGGCATGTTGATGTTGGTGTTGTTGCGGAAGTGCGGTGATGAGTCCTGGGTGATGTTAGCATCACTGTATCGTCCAAGCCTCGGTACATAGGATATGATGTATCCAGGGCGGCTCATCTACCTTGGCCGCGGTGACGGCTGATGCAGAATCACTCGGCGTCAGCGAAGGGCTCCTGGCCGCGTTCGGTTCTGCGTAGGTGCATTCCAGGCCATGACGGGCACAGGCCGAGCATGGTCGACTCTCGTCGCACTGAGGAGATGGAGATGTTAGGACTCGGGAGACGAGGCGCAGATGGCGGCGAACACGCGGCTGACGGGACGGTACCTTGACGCGCCTCTGCTTGCAGCGGAGACAGCCCCGACGGGATTTCCTGTAGCCCAGACGAGGCATTCTAGAAGGGCTGCTGCAATACGCTGTTTATACTGAGTGAAGGAGACCGGGGTGCCAAGGCGAAACCCGAGACCGAGACCGAGACGACCGGGGTTGTGGTGTTGGCAGCGGGATGATGGCTGGCAATGGGAGGCTTCGTATTTGCAGCTCTCTAGGCGGCCTCTTCAAGGGAAGCACGACGCAACGATTTTGTACAAAAGCTCACGGGAAGACGGACGGGGAAACTAGCCAGTGACGAATGTCTGGAGGCTTTTGGGAGGCTGAGCGCGCGGGCTTAGAGCGAGCCTTGCGAACCGGGCTGGTCTGCAAACTACGACGTCGACGATGCGCAGAGGGGGAAAATAGAAACCCCTACAAACAACCCGTCGAACGAGAGATGAGAGAATGCAAGGCCACGGCGCGTTCCGGCCAATCACGACGTGTTCCGAGACCGAGAGGACTGGAAGTCCCAAGCAGATCAAACGGCCCACAATTGATAGCTTCGACCTTTTTGTGCTGCGCGGGACGCTTTAATTTACCGTCTGTGATCAGTGTGATGCAAGTTTTGGTGGCACTTTTGCGTCTTTTTGCCTCGCATTATTTAATGACTCCGTCCCCGTCTCCTGATCCATGTCCGAGAGTCCGTGCAACGAGGCTGGGCGCGTCTTGGCATTGCCCATGGTGCTCAACCATGTCCAGCCTTGCCTCACGATCTTCCTTTTTTAGAACACCCAAGACCCCGATCGATCGCCCCGGCTGGGCCGTGCTCAAGGGGTTCTGCAAATGGTGTTGAGTTGTAGCTAAACTTAGACATTTAGGGATGCCCTCACAGGAAAGGTCTTCAATGTGGACTGAGAACCGTCTACGCGAGCTTTACAAGAACAGACCATCATAGTGGGTGGCTGCTCGCTTCTCAATCGTCCCATTCCCCTCCATGACTATCCCAGACACGGACTGTATTCCGCGTTACAAGAAGCCCAACCAAAGGAACAAAGGAGGTCCAGATCACTCGCAGCCTTAAAATAGACCATGCCTCCACCGGCTTGAGCCGCAACCTGGGGTCGGATCGCTCGGATGTGCAGGGCAGCAACGTGGTCCGACGCGTGGAGCTCGCCTTAAACGTGACCCTGAAATTCGCGACACGTTTGGACACGCAAAGGCACTAACCTGATCAGGTTTGCGCATAGCACGACCGTGACAGGGCTGACAAACTATCCATTAAATAGGTGGTAGAGATCTCATCAACGGCCGGCCTTCACTCTTATCTCCGGAAGTTTACCTTGCCCCCAGGGCTGAATTTATGACATGTTGCGAACCTGTTAGTTCCCAATGACAAATTTCCACTGTCCACTTTTGCCCTTGATCAGCTCCTGGTGCTGTGGAAGTACAACACTGACTGAAACTTCTTCTGGTCCCACGATATCTAAGCCCAAGACAACATCTATCTCACCAGTCCCACGTCTACTCCATGCGACGTGCACCAAACCTCTCGGTTTTCCATTCACCATGTTCAGTGGCACCGTAGCCCTCACTTTTGGGAATAGCCCAATTCTTGGCCGAAACTCCATAGCCGTCCAGCCTGGCTCCGTCGGACGAACGCCAGCAACTTCAACCATGAACTCGTAAACCGGTATACTCCCCCAGGCGTGGCAATCCGATCTTTGCGAGACGTGGTCCTCGACCCAAGTAGTCACATTCTGGGATAGTTGAGCGCGCCATGGGTCCCAGAACTGGTGGAAGGATGTGTCGTATACATCACCTCCTGCGAGACTCAGAGCACGCATGGTGTAGAACGACATGGAGATAGACTCCCTCACAATCTCTCCGGTGGAAGCCCGCCGTAAGCTTTCGCGAAGCAGGCTTTGAGCTTCGACGCCTGCTACACAACCGCTGAGCACGGCCCAGACCTGGCAATGTTGGCTGTAGTCGGAACTATCAGATTGGGAGACTAGTGTGTCTGTGAACAATTCGCCGTCGAAGCAGTGAGTTTTCAGAGATTGTGTGATGCAATCTGCGCGACGTATGTATTCGTCTGCAATGGCAGGCCTCCCCAGTGCACCAACGAGACTGGCTGCATTATGTAAGGCATACGCATATAGCTGGTTTGTGAAGGTCGATATTCCGGTTCGCTGTAGGGCTGGAGGAATACCGTGCGGCTTCCACTGGTGTGTCCAATCGACAAACTGCCAGATTCCATGTTCGTTGTCCGAGCAAACTAGGCCTTGCTCTCCGACTCGGGCCTCGAAATACGCAAGCACTGCGTCGATGACAGGGAGGAAAGTGGATACAAATTTCTGATCTCCGTGGTAGATGAAGTGATCGTGAACCATGCTGATCCAGTACAACGAAAAATGTGGGATAAGCTGTACACGATGGGTTGGCGCGCGACTGGCAGTCAACCCCACCCGAGACTGGAAGGAGTTGCGAATCTGGATCATGGCCTGTCGCGCGAGACGATCATCGCCAGAAACGTTGTAGGTGAAAAGCGACGAGCTCCTGGTATCCATGGCGTATTGGAGCTGTTCGTAGAAGGGGCAATCCTCGTAGCAGTCGTGCATACAATTTTCCAAAGTCCGGATGCTCGTTGACCAGAGCTGGTCCCAAAGATGATCAGCTTCTGCGTCCCCGGTGGATACATCAAAGGTGGCCGAGAGATCCAGTGGGTAGTTGACCATGTCGATTTCCAGCCTGTCCAGAAGCAGGTCGGAAGAGCCGGCGTCTATCTCGAGCTTCATGAACCGGAACGTTCGAAAGTGGAAAGGCATAAAAACCTCGCTTGAAGTTTCGTCTGAATAATAGTTCAAGAGTTCTGAATTCTTCCCACGAAACTCGTAAATGTCTTGCGGACCGATCAAGCTTTTGCTGTAGTCGCAGCGATTGTCTTTCTTCCTGTGCCATGGGGTAGATACTGGCTCGTCTTCGTAACTCTCTGAGTAGATGACTTTGAGAATGCCTCCAGCTGTGTTAGGGCGCTTGAAAAAGAACCTTATAAAAGCCGTGACGTGTTGAGGCAGCTCTAAGTCGGCCGAGTGTCGAGACCCGGCTGGAAGTAAAAGTCCCTGTCGGTTCTCCGTCGCGTCGACATGGCCAACGAGGTGACTTGTCCATTTTCCTGCAGACAGCATGCTTTTAACATTGTGAATCGCAGCTATATGCGTTTTTTGAATTCGAAACTGAGGTAGCATTCGAGGCGAGAGATGCCACGGAGGAGAATTTCCGGTCGAGTTCTTAAACTCCAATAGCTTCGCAGGCACCCACGTCAAAGGTGATGCTCCACCTGATCTCTTTTCGTAGATGTGTAGAAAGTGGTCTTCGGGTTGGTCTACTCTGAGTTCGACGGACGTGTCGATGGCTGTTTGCCAGAGCGTACTGCTCTCGAGTTGACTGGCTAAAGACTGGTTGCCGGGAACAGAGATTCGAAGACCCCTTGATGGCAATCGAGGAAACGATGGAGCATAGGCCGTGCTGTGGAAGAAGCGCAAAACGTGCACGGCGATGTGATTGTGGCCTGGTACTAAATTCGGAGCAATGTCGACGTCGTCATAAAACCAGAGGCTGGAGTCTCCCTTGACTGGGCCGAACGCGACTTGGTGTTGATTGACAAACAGCTTGTATCACGTGTCGGCTGTAATTTGGATGACGAGCGATTTTGGAGGCTCATCCTCGAAGAAGAGGGATTTCTTGAAGTGGACAAATAGGCCTGCGGTGCGGAGGCGTTCCTCGGTGAAGGTCGGATGCCACATCCAGGTTCTGTCGAATTCAAGAGACATCGCGAGGTGCTGTTTGAAGCGAGTGCAGTGCAGAGCAATAATAACCCCTCGAGTTGGTTGAACTATGGTCGGTGAAAGGCTAGATACACGGTACGGAAGGTGTAAGATAGTATTAGGACTTGGTATCTACTCGCAGGTTCTGCATTGATGAAAACCAGAAGATCCCCTCGGGCGCTGATAGCCCGAGTTTGTTTATCAAGTCAGGAGTGCACATATCGGTCGACTTTTTGCCGAGCTGCGTCTGTACGTAGGGTTTAACTCGGCAAGATGCCTCACATCCTGACATCGGATTGGTTCGGAGACAAGGCCAAATACAATTTCCGGGCCCAGGTGTGTACTTTATTACGTATTGTGGCTTGGGAGAACGTGACACTTTGATCTTTCGCAGGCAGTGCATTAACCGCCAAGATAAATGCGTAACTGAGGCGGATATAAATCCTACCGGATACACGTATCCGAACCGTAGTCAAAGTACTGGATACGCGTACACCAGCACTGCCCCCCGGCTTCTTCGGGTTGTCTCCCAGCAGCTTGTTCCAATTCACAGGTGGTTGGTTAGCTGATTGGCTCAATGCGTCTGACTCCAGGTCTGGCTTATATGTGCGAGGACCTCGGGGGATGTTCGTATTGGTGTACGTAACCGTTCAATTGGTGTGCGTTTTGTCTGATTCAATTTAACTGAGATGATTTGTATTATTTATCATTGACTTGTTTCTCGGCAGCATCATCTTGCGACTATTAATTTGCTCTCTACTCTCTTCGTTGGTTATTACCTAAAAGCCCCCTCTCTATCAATCCGAACTGGAATGCCGGGCTATCCTACTTTTTCTCCTGGAGGCACTTGCATCGAGTACTCACAGGGACTTGTCCGTTGCCTTGATGTTTCTCTGAACGGAAGAAAAGCGGTGTTGTTACGGGGTAAAGTGGTAAGATCAGATGGTTCTATCTGGTTATTAATGCTGTGCAGAACTCTGTTACAACATTCAGTGTGAATTTATCCCTTTGACTGTGGTAAGACTACACTTAGGCTAGTGACAGGGATTTAAACCAACAAAATGGTAAGAAAGCCGAGGTACATAAGATCCCACCTATTTTGTATAGTGCTAGAAGTCACAGCTTCTG
>JAZAVJ010000534.1:0-13442 GCA_037954315.1 Neonectria punicea | reverse complement strand
ACCCTTTAGGATATCTTTAAAGAAGACTATATTAACCTTAATACTTACTTACTAGCTAATACGATTAGTATATACTATAGTATTCTTACTAGCTATAATAATCTACCTACTAATATAGTTATATAACTGAAATATTTAGTATACTTACTCTTATAGGCCTATCTAAAGGATTATATTAAAGGTAGCTTATAACTAATAATCACACTCTTAAACATACCTATAAGAAGGATTAATCACATACATAATCATCTAGCTATATATAATATTAATACTATATTAATTTTATTAAAAGTTAATAATAAAGGGGTTATTAACTATAGGAGCATTAATAATTAGCTATTTAACTAAGTATATTACTATTTATTATAATTCAAAGTCTAATTAATCCCTCTTTTTATTCTACCCCTTACTAAGTTAAACTAAAAGCTCCCTCTTTATAACTAAGTCTACCTAACCCTCTAGCTATTCATTATTATTACTTATAGCTATATTATCTAATATAGTCCTAAGGTTAGTAATATTATCACTACTATTATTAAAGGGCTATACCTTAATCTTATCTTAATCCCCTCTCTTAACCTTTATCTTAACCTCTATCTTAACCTTAGCCTTAATCTCCTTACTTAAAGATATATACTTATACTTAACCTTATAGGAGGTTAAGCGCTTAGTAAGAGTATTAAACTTAATATTAGTAGGTATACTATTAATAGCCTACTTATAGCTATAGATAGGTTTTAATAGTATTATAAAGTTTAGATCGGGCTTTAGCTTAATATTAAAGTACTAAAAGTATAATATTACTAACTTATACTTATTACCTAGTAGGATCCTAGTAACTCTGAAAAAATCCCTAAGTATAGTTATCTTATATATAGTATCTAAAAATTTAATAGAGCTAAACAAAGCTATTTAGGTTATAATAGAATAGATAATCTTCTATTCTTTTATAGTAAGCTTCTTATTATACTGCTTAATAATAAACTTAATTATTATAGTATAAGAAGGAAACTTAGCGCTTAGTATAACCTTAATACTTTTTATATACTTCTTAATAAGATTAGCTAACTTATTATAGATTAGTATAATAGTTATGCTAGACTGCTATATTATTAAGCAAAAGATTAGTTAATAATCACTATTATAGCAATTACTAGGTATACTAACTAAGCATTTAAGCCTATTGCTATTCCTAATAGACTAGGCCGTAATATAATGCTCCCCTCCTATAAGGCTTGTCCTAAGCTATTGGGTTATTAGGCTAGAAGTTTATTTATTTAGTATAGTAACTAGCTAACCCCTAAGGAGACCCTATATAGCCTAAGTATACACATTTAATTAGGTAACCTTATAAGTAGTCTAGAATAAGCTTCTATAGGTATATATACATAACCTAAGAATCGAACCTAAGACTACCTACCTATAGCGATTATTATATAATAATTATACTAGACTACTATATTATTAAGTAAAAGATTAGTTAATAATCGCTATTATAGTAATTACTAAGTATACTAACTAAGCATTTAAGCCTATTACTATTCCTAATAGACTAGGCTATAATAACTAGTATTTTAACATTGCTAAGAATTATATTATAATAGCTATTATAAAACTAAAATAAAGCATATAATTTAATAACTTTTATAATTATATTACTTATAGATATAATACTCCTTATTTAACTCTTAATAGCTAATATAATAGTAATTTAGTAAGTATTAGGTTTTAGTTAGGTTTATATAGAAGGAATTATTATTATATTACCCTATAGCTTTACTTAAGTAAGGGATAAATTAAGTATTATATTAATAAAGATTAAGATAGGAAGAATAGTTAAAAATAAGGTTATAAGAAGCTATTATATATAGTTTAGGTAGAAAAGAGCCCTAGTAAATTTCTTAAAAGTATCTATATAGTAGCTATAGTCTATAAGGTAGAATAGTATTAAAATAGGTAAAGATATATCTATAATAAAAGTAATATAGGATATAAAATGCAACTATATATAACTATTTATAGCTATACTTAAACCCTATAGTATTAGGGCTTAATAGTTCCTCCCTTATTATAAAGTATTTCGCCTTAATATAATATACAAGATCGTATGCTATTAAAAGGACTTAGGGTATACGGTTAGGGTCAATGCAGTAAGAAAAAGTGCTCAAAAAATAATTTTGGGACATCAGTCCCTATAGCCTTCCGTACGACGGCCGAAGCGCTCGAACGTTAATCTGAAGCGCCTCACTTAGTGTAGGATAAACCAGGGCGCTGCACTATGTTGACGCGGGCAGAATGAACTGTAGTATAGTCTAACTGTGGCTAGAGGTCCGTCTAGAGCTTACCGTTCTTTAACATCGCGGTACTATATTGTTTTCAGAAACCGTGTCAGGTGTTTCTCCATTTTGTCCCCTGCTTCGACAGTCGTCGGCCGAGCTCCTGGTAACGCTTCGCTCGCCTCTCTCCGTCTGGCTAGAGTGCCGGTTTTGGCTGCCACCTTGAACGCCATTCTTCTCCGAATTGGTGGCGCCTCCTCCCTGATCGCGTCTGGCAATCGAGACATCCCGTCTGCGACCTTTATGATTTTGGATGTATTGGGTCGGTGAATGTAGTGGACGTTATGTTCGCCCAAGATGTCGATCTATCAACTGACTTTTCCTGTGAACTTCTCTCCCATGTTTGCCATGGAGTCGACAATCCCCTTGTGATCTGTGTACCTGTCTTATTGCTGATCCCCAATGATACCCCGTCGTTCGTTCACGGCTGATGTCTTCCCATCGCGTTGGTGATTTTCCCAGCCTTAGAGTGCATGTGCTATGAATCACTATCCGGACTCCTCCGGCCTGAGTCGGCATCCAGCATGTTCTGCAGTCGTGCTGCATGCTCTGAGGTTGATCCATTGCCAAGCGCGGGGAGGGAGTCGTTTCGCTTATCGGTATCGGACTCGGGATGCATGGCCGTAACACTCAAGACCAGACCCTTTACTCTGTAATAAACCTCACAATCAGCATGGCCGCCTCTTCTCATAATCACGCCAGCTTTCAGTCGCGCCTCGACTACATCCAGCAGCTCCTGCTGCATCGTCTTGGTTTCTCTGTCGAGGTGAGCGGAGCCTCCTCTACCTCCAGAAGTAAGGCTAACCGCCGCTGAGTAGACCAAGATCACGCCGATTCAATATGATCCAGAATGCCCCTTCAAGTACAACAACTTTATCTACTGCCTTTCGCTCCCCTCTGGCACCAAGTTCAGTGACGGCCAGGATGAGGCGCAAGCGCAGGCACGCCAGCCAGGCTGCGTGCCTATCCCCCCCGAAACCGAGCGCCTGATCCTGCGTCTTAGCAACCCGGACGCCGCGGGCATGCATCCTGAGACGCGCGTGCAGAACGAGGTGGCCATTCTCTCTCTTGCCTCGCAGGCCCTCGGCCACATCGAGCCCAGGGTCGTCCCGCGCGTGTTCGCCTGGGGCGCCGCCGCCAGCCACGGCCATCTCGGCTGGATCCTGCAGGAGCACATGCCCGGGGAGCCTCTCGCGGAGCCCTTCGGTGGGACCATGTCGCTCGACCAGAAGAAAGGCATCTTGGCGCAAATGGCCACGCTGCTCAAGGCGCTGCAGGACTACCCGCTCCCCGAGAGCATCAAAGGATGGGGAGGCGTCACCTTCGACAACGACAGCGGTGCCATCGTCAGCGCGCCCATGACGAGCGTCGGAGCCGGGCCGTGGTCTTCCCTCGAGGAGTCTTTCAGAGGTCGTCTGGAGGTAGCTCTCTCCAAGGCCGACACGAACCCACACCTCCAGGGTTGGCGCGCCAATGGGGTTAGAGACCGTATCGATGCTTTCATCGAGCGGGGCCTGCCAGAACAATTCTCTCGCTTAGCGTCGAAGCGGGACCGCGCAATTATACACGCCGACTTTAGTGAGTTTCTTCCTCCGGAGCCCGGAGCACGGAGCACTGACGAGACATGCAGCGCCCGACAATCTTCACTACGACCCCGCGACAGGCCGGATCACAGCCTTGCTCGACTACGACTTCGCCAGCATCCTGCACCCAGCATACGAGTTCTTCCGCTCCTTCGCCACCAACGGCGGCCGATTGTCCGGCTGGTCCGCAGACCACGAGGCCGCCGCGATCCGCGACGCCAAACTCACCGGCCAGTTCCCCTCACCGCTCCCCGCCCCAGCAGCCTCCGCCAACGGACCGGGTGTCGACTGGGAGCTCGCCCTCGCTTGGGAGGATGAGCTGCAGCGGCTACAAGTCAAAAGGCCAAGCACCATCCCAGGCATCGAGGGGCTTGCAGATGTCGACGAGGTGCTGGGCTCGCTGGTGCCTTGGCGGCTGACCAACGAGGGACTTTTTGAGGATGAACCAGGATGAGGGCCAGAGGGCGGCGCTCAAACGAATGGCTGAGACACAGCTTGTTGGCTTGCTAGAGCATATAGGATTTTAAGTCCTCCGTAATGAGTTTAAGGGCATTAGTCAATCGCGGGCTAAATTAGGCAGCCGGCTGGGCGAATGATATTAGGTGATCTCAGCATAGCTCACAATCTTATTAGCGTAATAAGGCCTGTACGGGGTCTTAACTAGTTCTAGAAACACATCTGGCTTGATCTTCTAGGCTCTATGTCGCGAGTCGGGTGGTTCTATGGATTAATGGCTATTACTAGACTACACTGGCTGCAGGCGACCCGGTAGGATGACGTTTCCGATGGTAACTCCCAGCATCTCCTTGTCGTCTCCTTTTCCTGGATACTTTGGAAAGCTGCTTATGCTCGAGGCGTGGAAGGGTGGCTTGGTCGAAGTCAACAAGCATAACGCGGCGGCGCTTGTCGAGCCGCTCGTAGACACGGCACTCATGCTGCAAGTGGCCGAGGTGGCCAGGTAGACTCCCCTTGCCGACAAAGGTATACCCATACGGCGCCAGCTCCAGCTTGAAGCGCACGCCCGTTGCCCCCATCTTGCCCCGACGGTCCAACGCCTCGCAATTTCGATACGGATTCTGGCGGAGATGTCACTTTTGTATCCCTGCGCTCGATGGTTTTTTTCGAGCCGATCAGGGCATTAGACGCAGCTTCAATTGCGCAATCGCGTGGTGCTTGCATCGGCCAACGCACTTGGCGAGTACCTGGAAGTATGGAACTAGAATGCATCTCCCACGCCATCGACAGTAGAGACGAAGTATTCGAGCTGGGACTTGGGTTTGCTACACGGCCCAGGACCGTCACCATGGCTGATTGCGCAGTCTACCCTCGCAAAACTGATTGGCTCTTTGGGTTGTCAGCGACCTCAATGCCCTCGTTCTGGGCTAGATATCTCGGTACGGCACCATAAGAAATTCATGATTCATCCCATCTTGTTGCTACTAAGCGCCCAATCAATCTACAATCTCGTCTTCCTTTAAGCTATCCTCAGAGATCCGTAGTCCTAAGGACGAGAGGCTATGAGTTGGCTGCAGCCTGGGTGAGCTCCTCCATTAAGAAGCAATTCGGCCATATAAAAGTTCCCATTATAGAGCGTGAGTGAAAGAGCGGAGGTGCCTTGATGTTTGTCGTTGATATTAGAAGACTTTAGTAGAAGGGCGATAATGTCTTCCTTGCCGCGAGCAGCAGCATTATGTATCGGGGTAACGTTGAGATGCGTCTCATGCTGTGGCAAGTAGAATATTTTGCGTCCAAGGGTCCGGAAGTCGTCGAGAGGAAAGATGCTGAAGGGAATGGTTTTGTTCTCGCTCATGTTGCTAACGCGTCTGCAATCATCGATAGAAGTCTAGATTGAGTCGACAAGGAGCTCAACCCCTCTAGAAGCCGTGCAGACAAGAATGTGTTAGATCGAAAACATTATGCTGAGTAGTGAGATTGCTTCGAGTGATGGTGGAAAAGGGAGGGCTCCCGATAACGAGGAGGGAGAAGCTGAAGGTAGAACTCATGGGGTAGAAGACCCCCTTATATGTTCACCGTCCTGCAGATCAATCACATGGTGTCTTTCACAGAATGCCTTGCCGATGGCATACACCACATTGCTTCATTGCCATAAGGCTGGCTTATAGCACGTTCCCTGTCGATTTGTAAAAAGGAGGCCAAGCCGGGACTCTGTCCAGGGCTCGCGGGACTATGATCGTGGGAGCAACAATGTATTTCAGTTTGATGAGTAGCCGCCCTACAGCATTTGACATGGAACCCCAGTTTCCCAGTTCCTCGGACAGTAGGGTCCTCCCCAAGCGACAGGCTGTGTATTTGACTGCTGGCCAAGTTAGTAGTTTCCTCCGTTGGTCTTGTAAGCAGAGAAATACCGATACCGGTCACGCCTGCGGAGCGTAGGACCCGGAATTTGGGCATGTAGTGGAGCCGCAATCGTCCACCTTTCTCCGTTCTGAAGAGGCAGCTATCCACGAGCTCTGTAGTAGCGGTGTAGCTTGCATCGTGTCGAGACAAGAAAAGAAAAGAAGAATGCCGGGGATATCTTGGAGGTTCTGGTTTTGAGATTGTACAAGAGACCGTGATGATGGGGGGGAGGCATTGATGGTTCAGAGTGACGATGATAGAAAACGCGACAGGTATCTATAGATCGCCCACGACGGATTCTTTGTACTTTCACGCCGAGAGGCGCAAGTTACGGTGTGTGACTAACACGCTCAAGGAATGAACTACTTCTACACAAAGGCCAAACGGGCGGGCTACGAGTGCATTTGCCCAAGACGAGCGCAGAAACGTGCCACTCCGCACGTTAACGGTGCTTCGGCTCTGGGGAAGAAAAGCAGGTCAGCGGGACAGCATTATGTGCCAAGGATACTGGCATAGATAACATGCCAGCAGTGTCCTCCTCATTAGAAACAACGCACCGCACCAATCCTCGCATTCGCACTAACCTAGCCCCGGCATTTCAGCCAGTATCCATACCACTCGGTAACTCTTTTCCTCGCGCTGAGATATCGCAGTCTCTTCACCGAGGCCGGTCTGTCAGCTTTGCACGTGGAGCCGGGTTTGGACAAGCTTCAATGCGACATATGCAAGGATATCGATCCATGAATCGAGGTTGTTGGCGCAGGTTCATGTACGGTGGTGGAAAGACCAGACTTGGTTTAGGATAGGGAAATGGGTCTCGAACGGTTTGACGGCTGAGGTAGAGTCTCTAGAAGGGGTTCGAGTTTGCGTGGCCTAGCATGAGGTTCCTGGTCGCATCGACCAAACATTGAAGCTGCCATGAGTGGAGTGGGGGGGCATATTTATCTAAGTCGGATTCGGCCTGTTCATATATTCATCTCCCATTTTATCAACCTTATTGTCCTAAATGAAGATGGCCCTGGCGTGGGAGTGAGCGTCTACCATAGTATATATCAACTCTTTAGATAACCTCTATACCAATCCCCCAGAAACTCGACATTTGACTCTGCAATAAATTCAATGTCTCCCTCCTCCCTACCTTCTTCTACTGATTCTAGGTCCACAATCACGATTCTATCATCGATAAGGAGACAATTATCCAACTTTAGGTCGCCATACATCAGCCCAAAGGCGCCAAGCTCGCCAAAGGCCGCTTCTAGCCGGCGGCAAAACTCATCCGCATCCAACAGAGAGTCTACCGGCTGCTCGAATGGCAGAACTCCATTGACCTCAGACAGGACCAGAGCTCGTTTGCCATCGCACCACGCCAGTCCATAGCATATCGGAATGAGTTGTGAGTGAAATGGCCTAAAATAAATAAATAAAATTGATAGACCTTGATTGATATCGGGCGGGAATTTTCTTGGATATGTCCCTCGGCCATGGTTAAAGATAGACAATGCCTGGTGATTCCAGTGATTGTGTTTTTGTAACACTACATATTTAATTTCAGGGACATGCGAAGGTTACAATAACGCAAGGTCACGTGGTTGTAGCCGAGTGTCAGACATAGAGGTGTCCAACGTTGTCCTTGCTGCCTTTAAAAGGCATCCCCATATTTTACAGACTTCTCATGACAAGCCGATATCTGAGTCTCGTGACGATCACACTGTCGATGTAGCCTATTTGGTTTACACTGGTAAGACAAGAAAACACTTGGCCATCGGTGAATTTAAGAGGGGCCTTATTGTCCCGGCGCAGTGGAGGGTTGTTTAGGACATGGCTTGTGCTTCCGCGGCTAGCGAAGAGGGCATGCAGCTCAATGGATTTGCAAAGCCTGGGAGCGATTTGAGGGACGGGGCGATGCTGGCTTCAAAGCTCTCTGTGCAGCATGTTGAGCATGTTGCATATTTAGTCTCCTGGGGCCCCCTTGATCGACGGGACCATCATGTTCACACTCTATCACACATTCAGCCACAGTATCTCCTTGAAATGATGCCTATCTCTCTTGACAACGTGTGTCTCTAGACTCCCCCGGTTCTTCAAGGCCCAAAGCGCTCTGGTCAGCTTCAGCAGGATCCCCAGCACAAGCGGAAGCCGCCTTAGCTTGGCTAGATGAGGCGCGATAGCATCGCTATGACTTGGAGAAAGTCAATACCACCATCAACTGCCCCGCCACTGCGACGTGGCTGACCCCTCCTCCATCGCCCGACACGCCTTTAAACGCTGCAGCCCATCAATCTCTTCTTCACCAAACATCAACACCACCATCCGCAGCACCTAGTTCAACATCCACCGACGCAGTCCTGGGGTCTCGCTCCCTGGTCTGCGCCTGTCGCCCTCATCTTCCTCCCCCGTGACGCTGCTGCATCTGCGCATGTTTCCCATGGCACTTGACCATGCGAATAATATAGGTGCGTCTTCGATCTCCGAGTTCTCCGGCCTGAGTGCTGCCTGGTGGTGGGCGGCAAAGTGTAAGCTGAGTTTGTGGCTGACTGGGCAACTGTAGGCTTCGATGTTGTCGGCGGTTACCTTTCCCCCGTTGGCGATGCATATAAGAAGAACGGCCTAGCACCGGTGCATCACCGCGTCAATATGTGCCAGCTTGCCGCCGAGAACACCAGCAAGTGGCTGATGGTCGACACATGGGAGGCTGAGAACCATCTCTACATGCCCACTGCCGTAAGCCCCCCCAGACACCCTACAATGTAAGCGCATACTGACAAGTGCATTCAGCGCGTCCTGGACCATTTCGACTGGGAAATCAACCACGTCCGCGACGGCGTCGAGACCACCGAGGGCACCCGCGTGCCGGCCAAGATCATGCTCCTTGCGGGCGCGGATCTCATCCAGACCATTTCGACGCCCGAGGTCTGGGACGTCCGTGATGTCAACCACATTCTCGGCAACTTCGGCGTGTTTGTCCTCGAGCGGACGGGGACGGACCTCGAGACGGCGCTGGGACAGCTGAAGAGATGGGAGAAGAACATCCACGTGATTCGACAGGTGAGTTTGCAGCACCTTCTCCCTCGGCACCTAGATATGGATGGTTTGCTAAAGGGCCTTTCTAAACAGATTGTTACAAATAACATCAGCTCGACGAAGGCTCGGCTGCTCCTGAAGAGGAACATGAGCATCGATTACCTGTGAGCTCACCCAATGTCTAGATGGGATGCCAATAAGTCTAATATAGTGACGGAATCCAGGATTCCCCAGGAAGTTATTGAATACATCATAGCCAACAATCTGTCAGTCCCAGTGCATTTCTTGATGAGAATAAGGAGCTTCGCTGCTAACTCTACAATTCAGGTACCGTGATATGGATCTGCAAGCAATAGAGGAGAGCAAGGGCAAGGGTAGGGCCGTGGAGCCGTCTGGTTCCTCAAGATAGGTCGAACTGGCCTGAGCTCTTGGTATGGCAGGATTTTAGACCTTGGTCGCATCAAGCGCAGTTCTTGAGTTCTTTTCCGGATGGCGTTGGAGGCGTTGGAGGCGTTGGATGGCATGCTTCTTCTTGGATCTTTTTACTACAATTGCTTTGTCACCACTTTCTAGTGTTGGTTGATAGAAAGGTCAAATGAAGACATTTATCTGAGAGCTATACCACACATACATTCCTAAGCGCAACTCCTGGTCTCAATCCGTAGGTACATCAGCCCCTGCTGCGTCCTATTCTCCGCCCACACGACCCGTGCCCCGGAACATCTCACGGAGATCTCGCTGCCGTCCTAGAAATAGCAGACGGCGAGCATCACGCTCCGAAGGAGGCCTGCATCTCTCTTCCATGAAGTTCACAAGTAAGCGTAGCTGTTGAGCATCGACGAGAGCGTGATGGTTGAGCCCTTGAAGCTCATGGCCAGGGAAAAGCAGAGGGAAAAGGACCTCCAGCCTGCAACAGCAGAACCGTCCGTCGTCCAGTTTTGGTAGGTTCTCCCTAAATCGACGGATCATAGGGATGCAGTTGTCGTCCTGTGGCAGCAGATCAACATAGCCAGCCTCCTCGAGGAAGTCCCTCAAAATACGCAGATCAGTGCATCCAAAGTGCCAAGTAAGCAATCGATACAGTGGAACCCAGCAACATCGCCAAGACCAACTGTACGACAGGCTCACTGCCCTTAAGTGCACCAACATCTATCAGGCCGCACATCATGTCGACCGCTTCCGGCAGCTCGTCTCCCAATTCCGCCAGGCTGGTGGCAAAGATGGAAGATGAGCAGACCCAACACTTCTTCTATGACACAATCCGCCCTCAGTTCGACAAATGGGTTGAACCCTATCGTCACCATCTCCGGTTCAATGGCTCCAGACCGACCTCGGATGATGTGATGGCTGCATTTCTCGCAGAATGCCAGGACCTTGTCAACGACGATAAACAATACCACAACAGCGACAAGGACCCCAGCAAGCGTGGCGACAAGTCTAAGTCTGATGCCTCTAAAGGCAATTCGAAGGACAAAGACAATGTCTCGAATGCTATCCCAACGACGACCGACGAGCACAACTTGCTACTTGCGACCCGCCAACCTGAGCCCGTCGTCGAGGCCTCACCTCACGCCATGGTTCTCCAATCCATGAGCGCTGCTGCCGACCGAAGCCGCGACCGCTGGCTTTGGGATTCTGGCGCTGACATTCACACCATCAACGATATGAAGTGGTACGAATCCGGGAAGGTAGCCAAGCTACCCCAGCCATACCCGATCACCACCGGCGGCGGCCCTGTGTACCCATCTCACATCGGCAAAGCCCAGATTCAGATTCGCATGGGTGACGTGGTCAGCAACGTTCATTTGAGCAAGGTCCTGTTGGTTGACACATTCCCAATCAACATCCTTTCCGGTCTGCAGACCTACCACAACAAAGGATACCTGATCAGAGACGGACTGTACGACGCCAGTGGAACCTGCTTCGCCAAACATACCCCGTGGTCGAGCGGCTTCTTTCTCCACGTCGTCGGCACCACTTACGAACATGGCCCTGACGGAGCCATCATGGCGACCAACGCCCAACTCGAAGATGCTGAGCTCTGGCATCGACGGTTGGGACACATCAATCACGACAACGTCGCCCGCACCATCAAGCAGGCCGTCAGGGGCCCGGCCAGGATCACCTCCCCAAAGGATGATACCTGCACCGCTTGCGAGCTGGCCAAAAGCACCCGGTTCGAGCCCAAAATCCGACACCCACGCGCGAGGCGATCGTTTGACCGACTTCACATTGATGTCTGTTTCGTCAACCCGCCTACGCACAACAACGAGAAGTGTTTCGTTCTTGTCACTGATGACAAGTCGCGCTTCCGAACCATCAACATCCTCCGAGGACCCCTCGCTGCCGGACCTGCCGTCGTTACGCAACTTCAGCACCTCAAACGACTGACGCAGCACTCACCGGCCGAGATCAGCTTCGATGGGGGAGTAGAGTTCAAAGAAGTTGAATTCTGCCTTTACCTCGAGGAGCATGGCGTTCCCCACAGGAGGTCTTCTGGAATGACTTCCATCCCGACCGGAACAGCAAGCCCAACATCGCACATTTGCGTATTCTCGGCTCCCGCACCTTCGTCCACATCGAACCAGAGAACCGGGCCAAAGGCGACAAGCTCGTCCCTCGTGCCTGGGAAGGAATCCTGGTTGGCTATCAAGGCGAACACATCTACCGTGTCTGGGACCCGGTCAAGCGCAAAGTTGTTGCTTCCGCCCACGTCGTCATTCATGAGGCACCATCACCTCATGCCCCAGTCGTACGCACCCGACCTAACAGAGCTTTTCAGAGAGACGCCTAAAGGCTTAATAAGATCAATAAGGCCTTTACCACCGAGCGACAATTGATCTCTAACCCCCATACCGTCAAGCAGGCTCTAGCACGATCCGACGCCAACCTCTAGACTGAGGCGATCTTTACAGAAATCTAGCAATAGATCAAATATAATATCCTCTCATTCATCCCCCAAGACTAAGTCCTAGAAGAGGCTAACATCCTATTGGCCATCTGGGTGCTTCACTGTAAGCGCAATAGGTTCGGAGAAGTCATCCATCGTAAGGCACGGATCTACGCTTGAGGTGATCACTAGCACTATAGCATTGACTACAAAGAGGCTACTGCTTCGACCGTACGGTCGGCATCATGGAGAGTCATCTTCGCCCTCGCTGTTCAGAAAGAAATGAACATCACGCAAGCGGATGTTGTCGCTGCGTATTTCCATGGTTCCCTTGACAAGCAAATTTACATGCGGCAATTTGAAATGCTGCGGGAATACATGCGGGACCATCACGACGTTGCCGCCCCGCTCAACTGGACTTGAACGAGTCCGCCTTGGAGGTCTCTTGGTTCACTGATCCCGAGGACATTGAGCGGATCGGCATCCTTGAAGAGCTGAATACTGCGCCCGCTATCAGGTAGGCCGACAACACCACGACATGCAGCTGCCTTGCCCGATGCGTTATGGGAGTGGCGAAGGTGTACGACGTATCGGTAACCCACCTGCTGACCATCCCACGTCAATGACGGCAAGGCTCATCGGAGCTGGGAAAGTGCCTGATCCCGATGGCGCTGCTCGGCCTTGGTGGATTCCCCTGAAGTCCATTCATGATATAGGCGAGAACGTTATGTCCGCCCGAAACCCTAATATAATAACTAAGCTAAGCATATACTGCGCGATTTTTTAAGTAGGAAATTACTAATTAAACGAATGCGATCTCCTAGTGCCCTCCTTTCGAGCTATATAATATTTAGCTAAGCCTTAAATACTTATTCTAGGTGTCACGGCCCGGGTTAAGACCAGGCGGTCACAACCGGCAGAACCATGACGGTACCCACTTTTCTCCTTTGGCCAAGGGGCCCATGCACGATGAACCGGTATCAGTGCTCCACCTACGACTCCCATCAAAGAGACTGACGGTCTCATCGATGAGCTTCACGACAGAGTCACTGAGACCACTCCGAACACCCAGTATATAAACACAATCATTTAAGCACTTTCATAGACGGATAGCCTCACCAGCTATCAACACACTTGGTTACATTGAATCTACTATTCTACCATTACCAGACCGTGACCTACATTGCTCACTACGACGTCCTGATCCACTCGATCATACACCTCACGCCCGGACCTACCCTATACGCCCTTAGG
>JAZAVJ010000533.1:0-13539 GCA_037954315.1 Neonectria punicea | reverse complement strand
GTTGTGGTGCCTCTGGGGTCAGTCAATTGGTGTCGCCAAGTGCCGGGTGCCGCAACGGCCGTCTTTGGGGCAGAATGGCATGATGGCAAGAGCCCCGGATCCGATGCAGCCCGGCCACCTTGGGATGGCCGCCGGGCTTGTCCTCCGCCGATGTCCGGTGTGCCGCTCTCTCAGTGGTTCCTCGCACGCACGGGTAAGGTGCAAGGTACGAATACCGAGTACGCTCCAAGACTTCCAGGGGTCGTGACTCGACACTGCTCGCTCTGGCAGGCTCTCTTTCTTGAGCATTGGAAGTGGTCTGCTCCGGAGTCACCAACCGCCGAGCCATTGAGAGTACCCGGCGGTGACCCCCTGCGAAATCAAGGGCATTCCCCGGGACAGACAGGAGCATGGGAAGGGCGTCGATATGGGATCATGTTTACTGTACTCTAGAAGAGGGGAGCTAGACCAGGCCAGCTGCCGTGCATCTTGCATCTCCCAGATGTACCATGTACAGAAAATTGGAATTGTAGATCCATGATGGCACGGTGACCACCATGGGTACGAACTTACACGAAGGTGAGCACGGAAAAGACGAGGCAAGTTGACGGAACCAGCAGGAGCCAATTGATAATATCTCTCACACGTCCATCATCGTGGGCCTCAAGCCGCCGCGTAGGCTCCCCTTTTCGCCTCTACCCATCTCTTGACAGCGCAAAACGTAGGTATTGCGCATCGTGATGGGTGGTGGGCGGTCTGTCTGTTTGTCTGAGTGGATCCGGGATTAACTCAATGCCAAATCCCGCCAGATGAGGCAGGTCCCCTGGATTTCGGAACCAAGCGGCCTCGAAAGACGGCAGAGGAAAAAAAACCATACGATTCCCCGGTGTTTAGAATGGCTCGTTGACGAGAAGAGGAGCTTTATTTGGCCCCGGGATGTCAACAGGTGCTGCTGCAGCCGACATGTGAACAAAGAGCAGGTGATGACGAAGAAGAATGCGGAACGTCGTTGGAAATACGCATACGAATACGTCTTCCGCCCCCCCTTCTGGCATCAAACACCCCTAACCCACAGACTGCGGCCAATGGATGTGCCACTGAGATGCCGCCGACCGGATTTTACGGAATGCCGGGGCTGACCTGATGCCGGGTTTAACGCGTTTCGTTGGAGAAGGGCCAGTTAGAGGTCGGGACCTCGAGAACATCAGCACATCTGCGGGTGCTCTCGCTAACCACCATCCGGCGCAATCTACGCCAGTGGGCGTTGGCTGGCATCCTACTGAAGTATAAAATCACTGCGCGCCCGTTCCGTCGCTATCTCATCCCCGACTTCAATCATCTGCAACTCACTTGCTCATTGACTGGTTGACTGGTTGGCCCGTTCGCTATTTGTCAAGACTCTGCGTCAGCCGCCCTTCCCTATCATCTTTCTGCTTCTCGCCAAACAGGGTCCTGGCCGACATGCCTTCGAATCGCCGGTGACGACGAAAGAAGATATTCGACTTTTTTTTCTATTTCACCTTGGTAAGCGAAAGGGGGAGATTTAACATGCGCCACCATTGATGATCCATCCAAGTGGATGGTTTTGGTGCAACTTTAACGAGCACCCCCGGATTCCCGATCGGAAAATAGTTCTTGTCTAGTTCAGCCGTGGCGACAAGCCAATGTGTCTCCTTTTCACCAGATGAACCGCAACCCCAAAATGGTGCTTGTGCTTGACAGCTACTACTACTTACTTAGTAAGTAGCCTCCGTGAGAAATGACTTTGAGGCGCGAGGGTATCCTAAACCACAACTACACCCCGTGGATACACCACGACACAGGAATTCTCCGTGTTTGACTGTTTGTCCAAGGTGCTAGGTGTGGCAACCGTCATCATCGGACGAACTGAAGCATGGTCGTCACACAACGTGGTCCAAGCACGCGATGCAACAGCGGCAATGGTTGGTCGGGGGCACGTCCACGTCCACGTCCGCGTCCTTTTAGTAGCATCTGGACTGGGGCGTGACGCTCTGTGTCTGGCGTTATGCACGTAATACGCCATTGCAAGTCACAGCCGGTCCCGTTTGCTAGACACTCTACATACAAGCTGGTTTGGTGCGCGACGTGCTTTGTTGCACGGCGTCGTTGCACAGCTTCGCCCATGCTGGCCGGATGTAAGGTAAGCAGGTACTACATGGACCAAGCCCCTCGCATCGTCCTTAGTCAAGGACCGCGGCTATCAACTCCCGGAAAAAGAAGCGAAGCCTGGCTTGGATGCCGGCTTTGCATTAAAGAATGGACTTCCGTGGGCTAAGGATGATAAGTGCTTCGGCTGAGGTTAATTCCATTTTAGCTTCTCTGGATCTTTCGAGGACTCGCTTTTAATTAGTACGGACACATGGAGTTCCTCAAAGGTTCGCGGGCTAAAAAAAAACTTAGCAACCTAAAAAAAACTGACAAAGGCAACGTGACGTGCCGAGGTTCGCAGGTGGTGTTGTGCTGCTCATTAGATGCTCGCTTTACGACGCACTGCAAGGGTGTTTCACGAAGCCTCTAAGTCAAGCCAAAGACAGCGTCTCCAGATGACATAACAGCGACAACCCAGACCGACAAGACTGGCGGGCCTCACCAACGTAGCGTGGAGGTGTTCATCTGATATCAGCCACGCTCTGAAGTTGCAGCGACCCTGGAAACGAAAGATGCAACCTCAAACTCCAAAAACCCCAAAGTCTGCCCCCTTGCACTTGATCTGTCATCTAGGCCGCAAGGCAAAGTGGCATTCTGCCGTGCGACGCTCCGGCTTGACGTGACGGCTCGGTGAGACTTCCCACTCCGCCGCGTCTTGGCAAAGAAGGCAACACGGCGATGCAGTCTCGCTACCGTAATTGCCAGGTTGTTGTGGGCGCCGCGACCCCCAATCTGCAATGCAAGGCAAGTCGACTGCTGGTGCGCAGCCATAATGCAGTTGCGCAGGGCGTCCATCCATGTTTGCAGCTAATTGGTCTAGATGGTTCTGTCTTAGCCTCGCAGGGCGCGTTGAATGAGGTTGACAGAGTTCTGATATCTGGACAGACATTTTGTTACTTACCTTGGGTAGACTAAGACTGGGCAATGCCGTCTAGGACGGACGTGTCTTTGACAGTTATGGGAAAAGTCTTTTACCCACCCAAATGTCCAAGCTTGAGAACTTCAACTTAGCTCAGCTCTACTCAGCTCTACTCAGCTCCGCGCTGCTGAAACCACACCAAATCGAAAACCATCTTGCTGCCCTGTCTCTCACCTTCTACGACGTTTGCCGCCTCTCGGCTCCTATCTATCCAACTGTTTCTTACCCACATCTCAGGCCCTATTGGACGCTATTGTCGATTGCTCACCCACACGCGGCTCGGCATGGGCCACGATCATGGATCCGTCATCCATGTCCGAGCCGCTCATCTAATAAGAGCACCCCCAGCTTCCCACTCCCACCCACACTCCCGCTCTCACGCCTGTGCAACACCGCACAACCTTTTCAGGAACACCCATTTCGCATGTCCTATCCCATGGCTATCCCGTACCCACGCAGCTGGCGATATTATCCCGCGCAGGAAACACAAGGACACATTGCTCGGCATTCTCTGTATACTAGTACATATTTATATGAACAAATATCTCGCCAATTCTCCGAATACTCACACGATCCCCTTTCACCTTACATACCTCAGATGTAGTACGTTGTGCGTACGTATTGATCGTGTAGTACGATCAAAAGACGTCCGCTCCGGTATATAATGTGTCTTCTCTGTCCCTATGAATCACAGGGGGCGTGCTGTTCTGCGTCAACCCTTTCACCCGTTTCTACTATGTAATTACTTAACGCAGCCGACAAAAATCAAAACAACAAGGGGGAAGACAGATGGCGCGTCAGTAGTCAAGCCCGCAGTTGCACACGAGGGGGCGTACGACGTAAGGAGGGAAAAAAGAACCATTTGAGACCATGCCTCCTCAGCCACATGGAGACAGACACCACTACCGCTGACCCGCAATCTGTCTGTCCAGGGTTGCCAACCTCCATCATGGGCCATGGAGTCCGATATGCACGGACCATGCGGGTCAGGGCGTGGCGCTTTACCCCCTGTACCCGGACTCCCTGTCGGTACACACAGATTTCCTTGGAAGTACTTCTGACCCTTGTCCAAAGCCGTCCGCATTCTGCCCCACAAGCCTGTGGAGGGTCGACCTCCTGCAGCGAGAGGACCCACTGTGGTTCGCGGCAGCGCGCTGTAGCCTGACGAGATGGCCGCTGGAGCCCTCTGTGACAGGCCCACCCCTCACAGGTGCTGTAAAGGGCCCGATACATGGGACCCCACCTGCAGCCGCCCAGACCCGACCGGGGCTGATGTACCCCCCCAGCCCTGCCACAGGTACCCTGCAACCTCCGGCTACCTGCGTCAAGGCGCCTCAGCGGCTCCCCAGTGGAGCTCCCCCGGCGGCCTGAGTAGGAAGCCCAGCTCGCTTCCCACGGCTTTGGGGCTCTTTGGAGGATGCTGGGGGTTGTGTTTGGGGGAGAGGACGCTTGCCTTGCCTTGCCTCGGGGGCCTTGGACCCACTATTATCCCATCATACCTTACCTTACCTTACCTGCAGGCGACCTAGGCGACAGGCTACAGCGTACCCACGGGGCAACTGAGCCACTGAGCCATCCCTTGCACTGCACTCGCCGCACTGACTGTGACTTGACTGTACGACTGGACGGGCACACCTCCATCATCCCTCTCCGTTTTTGCCCTTTTTTCCACCTTTTCCCCTTCCATCAACACCGTCGTGAGCCCACGCCCCATCGGAAAAATCATCCGACCAGGCCTCGGCCGCACCCTTGATTCTCTTGTCGCCCATCGCCCATCGCTGACGGCTTCTCTCACCTTGCCCCCATCTCGGGCCACTCGAGTCCAGCTCCTCCCGCGTCCGCGTTCGCGTCCTCGTCCTCGCCCTCGGCCCCGTCCTGTCCACTTTGCCGACGCGCGCCAATAAACTCACTCCATCTCGCCGCGTTCAAAAAAAGTCATCGTCAACCGCCCGACTACTCTTCCTGCCGAACCGTAACGCGTTCCCTCTCCGACATTCAGTCTCGCCTTCGCGGCTAGCGTTCCGGACTCTTCGTCGCTGAGTCTCGTCGAGCGCAATGTCCATGTATCCGCATCGCGGCATGGGGGGCGTCCCCCCAGGCAACTCGGCTCGTCTCAACGAACTTCTCGAGCAGATTAGGGCTGAGTTCGAGACGCAGATGCGCCAGACCGAGGGCTTCGAGCATCAGAGTACGTCTCACCCGCGCTTCTCCCAAAGGACTTACTGTCGTCGTGGTCTTTGGCGCGCCGCCACGCAGCTTTAGCCTTGACTTGAGCCTCATCCTCGAACTCGGAGCTTCAGCTAACCCACATTTCTAGTCTCGGCGCAAGTCAGTGAGATGCAGCTTGTCCGAGAAAAGGTCTACGCCATGGAGCAGACGCACATGACCCTCAAGCAAAAGTAAGCTTCTCTTCTTCCCAACAATGGGTCCGCCTCGAAATCTGCGCGCTGACTTGTTGATTCTTGCAGGTACGAGGAAGAGATCAGCATGCTCCGTCATCAGCTCGACACCGCCCGAAAAGGAGCTCCCCAGCCTGGCATCCCCGGCCCGCCTCAGCACGCTGGCCCTTCCCAGCAACCTCCCTCCATCGCGCCCGGCAACGGCCTCTTCAGTGGCATCATGGCCGGCGGTAGCCAGGCAGGTCTCGCGCCGCCTCAGCAGCAGCAACAGGGCCAACAGCAGGGTCAACAGCAGCCTCCCGCGCAACAGCAGCAGCAGCCTCAGCAGCAGCAGCACCCTCCTCCCCAGGAGCAGCTGGGACCTCAGCACCAGATGGCTCAGGGCCCTCCTGGTCTTCCCGTCCCTCCTCACCCCAGCAGCCAGCAGCAGCCCCCCTACTCTCAGGGCTATCCCCAAGGCCCCGTCTCCAACGGCATGGGTCCCCAACCGCCGCAGAGCACTGCTTCTCCCGGCCCGGGCAGGCGCGGCATCGGCCGACCTCCGAACGCCGTCGGCCCCGCGACTCCTCAGATCAATACTCCCGTGCCCTATCCCGGCAACGCCCAGTCGCCGCAGATCAGCCATCCCACACCCGACCACGCTCGCATGGGTGGTCCTCGTGCTCCTCCCGTCGGTAATGCCCTCGGTGATCTCGAGGTCGATGCGGTAGCTCCCCACAACAAGAAGACTGGCAACGACTGGTATGCCATCTTTAACCCCCAGGTGCAGCGCGTTTTGGACGTCGACTTGGTCCACTCGCTCAACCACGAAAGTGTCGTCTGCTGTGTGAGGTTCAGCCATGATGGCAAGTACGTCGCTACTGGCTGCAACAGATCCGCCCAGATCTTCGATGTACAGACCGGAGAGAAGGTCTGTGTCCTCGAGGACCACAGTGCTGCCGATATGAGCGCGGATCTTTACATCCGAAGCGTGTGCTTCAGTCCCGATGGACGCTACCTCGCCACTGGTGCCGAGGACAAGCTGATCCGAGTAAGTTGGAATTCCATGTTTCCTGTCCGTCGTTAAACACGCCTGGACGTGCACTAACACAATTTCTAGGTCTGGGACATCCAGAGCCGAACGATTCGCAACCACTTCTCGGGCCATGAGCAGGACATTTACTCTCTCGACTTTGCGCGCGACGGACGAACGATCGCGTCGGGTAGTGGAGACCGCACCGTCCGTCTCTGGGATATCGAGCAGGGAACCAACACCCTCACTCTCACGATAGAGGATGGAGTGACGACTGTGGCTATCTCGCCCGATACGCAGTACGTAGCGGCGGGATCCTTGGATAAGAGCGTTCGCGTGTGGGACATTCACTCGGGTTTCTTGGTGGAGCGTCTGGAAGGCCCTGATGGTCACAAGGACTCGGTCTACTCCGTCGCCTTTTCGCCCAACGGCAAGGACCTGGTCAGTGGCAGCTTGGACCGAACGATTAAGATGTGGGAGCTCAGCACCCCGCGCAACGGTCCCAACCCTGGTCCCAAGGGTGGCAAGTGTGTCAAGACGTTCGAGGGTCACCGCGACTTCGTTCTCTCAGTCGCACTGACTCCCGATGCTAACTGGGTATTGTCTGGGTCTAAGGACCGCGGCGTCCAATTCTGGGATCCTCGCACGGGCACTACGCAGCTGATGCTCCAAGGCCATAAGAACTCGGTCATCTCGGTGGCTCCCAGCCCCCAGGGCAGCTACTTCGCTACCGGTTCAGGCGACATGAAGGCCCGCATCTGGTCCTACCGTCCTTACTAGGCGTACTGACTGACCTTATCCGTCCGTCTTGTCATGTCTCTATCATCGTTATTTGGTCTCGTGGTTTGGCGTCCAAATTTCAAAAGTAAGCAGAGGCGAAAACCGAGAGAATGAGAAACACCACACGTAACGGGAAATCCTAGGAGAAGTGGACGGGAATGGATATGGGGACGGTGATGGAAGTTTAGGAGCTACGTGATGGGATGTTGGAGATTAATGGACCGAGAAACGGGCGTCGCGATGACTTTTTTCTGTTTCTTGGGAATATGACATGCCAAGTACTCGACCTAGGGGAGGATATCCGCGGGGTGGCGCTATGGAAAGGGATGAGAAGCAAACCTCTTTGTACTGGACGTGTGGGAGGGAGGCCTTGTAAGGAATACTCGCCGGCTCATTATTTTTTGTTGTGTGATTTGTGTTTATAATGAATGATTACACTTTTTTTTTGCTCGCATTCGCACGTTGTCTGAGCCAAACCGTCATGCCTGAGGGGGTATCATTTCCTTGCGCCGTGCCAAAAGTATCAAGCAGTGCATATACTAGACAGTGCTAGATCAAACGAAAGGGTTACAAGGAGCCGAAGAGACTAGAAAGGGCATCTCCACCCTTCCTCTTCTTTTTCTTGTCCTTGATGGTCGTGGTCTTGACAAGCTTCTTGGTCTTTGGCTCCTCGGAGCTTGGCGCTCCAGTCCCTGGACGATCTGGATCTCGACTTGACGTCCTGGGAAGGGCCAGCTCGTCACGGGACACGGCGACGCCCATGTCTACGTCACCGTCGGGCCGGGCGAGTGACGAGACCGCTGGGTTGGGCCTGGACGTCAAGTTTATAGGGACATCTGGAGCGGAAACAAAATTTGGGTTGTGATCCACGGGGACGAGGTCGGACAGGAGATGGTTTATACGCGCGAGAACAGCAAGAAGCATAAGACCTAGTGGCGCATGCTGATTATCGGCCGCGAGCTGGGTGAAGGCGCTGGTGACCTGTTAGCTGGTGTTTCGGACGGACGGACAAGCTCCCGGGTCTGGCGAGACCAACATGTAAGCGCGTGAGACAACGTGGCATGCCATCCACTTTGCGTGGGCCACGGCGGGAATGTCATGATCGGGGCGGCGCGGACGGCGGAGCAGGGCCGCGGCGAGGTTGCGGGTTGCGCGGCGGAGGAGGGTGAAGGCGGCCCACCAGTGCGAGGCAGAGTGTTGGTTGCGGTGGCGGTGGGCGGTGGCGTGTAGGATAGAGAGGAGCGGCGTGAGGGAGGCGTGAATCTGAGGGAGGCCTTCGGCGGAAGGGGTCAAGGGAGCCGAGGTGGACTTGGCGGAGGTAGAGGAGTGGACGGGTTGGTGTTTAGGGAAGGGTCTGGAGTTGTTGGCTTTGGGCTTCATTGCTGCTGGTGTTGCGATCTGCGAGACGGGAGTGTGCAGCTAAAGGTGTATAAGACGGTTGTCGCATCGCGTAGTAGCTGTGTGTGGTGTTTGTATGGGAGCGTTGCAGTGACGTGCTTCAACTTTTTTGCCGAATAGTTGTTGTCGCGCGATAAGATACCGATATCGATAGATAGGCTTTGCGCGTAGACGAGCGCACGGTGATTATAAAACTTGGTGAACGAGCGAGTTTCTTATCTCTTGCTCCGCCACGGAAATGCAAAACACAACTTTACATGCCTTGCTCAACCGCCTCTGCCATGACGAATGAGGCCAAAAGCTCCCATTGTCTGATACCGTTTCAGCCGGGGGCCCGGATCCCATCATCCAGATCATTCTTGACAAGCCGTGATACATTGAAATTACCTAAGAACACCAACCGGTGCGGCTCATCAACGCCCGCTACGACTCCCTCTAGATCTCTGGCGGGACTGGCACCCTGTCACCCTAACCATGTCGTCTCCACCACCGTCAAATCTGACTGAGCTCGCGAGTCTGCAACAGCCGGACGGATGTAGCAAGATATGCATGCCGTTGAACGGCCATCTACGACCGCAACGAACGACGACAACGGGAGGAACGATATGATGAGGACATTTGTTCGCATTTCCCTCGAGAACTCGATATTCTGTTGTTCCTTGCTCCGCATTTGCAAAGAGCGACCTTCCCAACTACTCCTAGCCAGGCGAAGAATGACACCAGCTCCATATCTCATCTAATCACGCGTCTGTCGTTGGATGTCGGCGGGCTTCGTCTTCCCCGCGGTTCACGCCACGCCACCCACCAACGGGCAGACTAATAACGCAGCCCGGCCTTGGTCCCTCGGCCTACCGGTAGGTTATTATTCCAGTATCTGCCCATCGACAGTTCCACATGAGGATTGCCTACATCACTGTGCATGGGCTGTGCGATCCGACAGCTGCTGTCGGTGTCTCCGTACAGTACAGTTAACGGCGTTACCATGCTGCCTTGGAAGAAGCTGTACGTACGAAGTTATCTCCATATCAAACCCGCACAGACAGCCGATCGCACCTCACTCACCTCGGCAGGTTCGTCGGTTTCCTCTATCCGCTTCAGCGGCGCCGGCAAGGAGACGAATGGCTATGGAGACGGCTACGACTATGGGGCACCGAACGGGTTGCATTGCAGCGATACCCTTGTCCCATTGTTCGTCCTATCCTACCCCTTCCCACGCTGCGGATACCTACGGAGAAGGCCCATTCAGTAGCGCATCTATCTCCCTGTCCTGCGATAAGCGTCATAGCCTTCCGTCAGTTGGGTCTTGATCTCGGCCCGGCCGCAACGCCAACGGGACAGGACGCGTGACCTAGATTATCTTCCAAGGAACCTCCATCTCTCTCCTGCAGGCTCCTTGCTGCATTTATTTGCTTCTTATCTCTTCGTTGAGTCCCGGTGCTGCTGCTCTGGTGCGTGTGGTCGATATTCTACTGAATTTGCATCTACTCTGCCTTCTTTCGTCCGTGTCCTCCACCTTCCGGCCGCAACCACGACTCCTCTTGCGCCTGTTCGGATACAAGATACAGACAACATTGGCCCGTCAATCTAGGCCGTTCAACCATCTTACATTGCTAAAAATTTGCTTCCAAGGCACCCTGTCTTGTCTTGCGCCCGAGAACCCCTGTTTTCTTGCTGCTCTCGCCACCCCGCCACCACTAGATACCTACTTCGCTTGTCTGTGCTTTGCGCGCGGGGGACAGTCCGAGTCGCAGCGACACGAAAAAAAGTCTTTGAACGCCAATCACCGAACAAACCAACAGCCACGGCTCGACAAAATCAAACTTCAAACCCGACCCAGGCAGCGGGTTGGAGCCACGGAACAATGTCCCCGGCCGCGCGAAACCCGACCAATTGGGACCAGTACGATGGCAGGCCTTCACCCACCGGCAGCATGACCTCAAGTGCTATCGCTGAGGAGCAGGCTCTGCTCGACGACGACGACGACGACGACAATGATAACGACAACGACAACAGCAGTGCTCTCGACGCTGCCAGTCGCGCCGGCGCATTCATAAACCGCAGACGGTACGACGCCCTGTGTCCCCGTCAATTCTGAAGCATGCAAAATATTTCATTAGCTAACTCTTGGCTCTCAATGGCGCAGTTCTTCTGTCACAAACCATCTCGCTGCCATCGCCGATATTGGAGGCGTCAACAGCTTCAGGTCGTTCGCCCGGAGCTGGCAACGGGCCGCCGGCTTCCCCGAGGTCATCCCCCGGCGCCCGAGTTTCGTCTACGCCCCGGATCAAGACTCTGAAAACGTACAATATGGCCGCAGTCTCATAGACACTGCCACACCGCAACCTCACACAAGCTTGCTAAGGCAGCACCTTGAGGCCTCGGGCCCTGACGGCGAGCCCAGCACCAGTTATGGATCGTCGCCGATTGCTGTGGGTGACAACTTCCGTGAGCGCGAGAGCAAACCATTGCTTGACCCAGAGATGGCCGGCGCCTTGCCTACCGGATCTCCGTCCAGTCGGTCAAGCATCTTTGCTGTTCCGCCGCACCTTGCGACTCCGTCCATCATTGGTAGCTACGGCTCTCACTATGGCACCATCGACAGCACGATGCGCCACCGCTTGTCCATCGGGCAGGCCTCTGGCTGGGGAGGCGACGAGGAGGAGGAAGAAGAGGGCGCGGCTCACGGCGAGCACCAACCCATCCTTGTCAAGGAGGTCAAGCAGGGCGACAAGGTGGTGCTGGCCGTCGAGGGCCAGAGTACACTGCCCCAGTCCGTCTTCAACTCGATCAACGCCATCATCGGCGTTGGTCTCCTGAGTCTGCCACTGGCTTTTCGCATGAGCGGCTGGATTCCGGGGCTCTTCATCCTCACCCTGACGGCCGCCGTCACCTCCCACACGGGCAAGTTGCTGGCCAAGTGCATGGACTACGATCGAACTCTCATCACCTATTCAGACTTGGCCTATGTCTCGTTCGGCGCGCGGGCTCGTGTCGTTGTTTCGGCTTTGTTCACGCTGGAGCTCATCAGCGCCAACGTCGCCCTCGTAATTCTCTTCGCCGACTCCCTTGATCTGCTGCTCCCGGGTTTCGCGACGGTCAATATCTGGAAGTGTACGGCAGCATGCCTGGTTCTGATGCTGAATGCCATGCCCCTGCGTTTTCTGAGCTATACCAGCGTGATAGGCATATTTTCCACTTTTTGCAGTATGTTCTTGTCTCCCTTTCTGTGTTCACGCTTGCTCACATATGACAGTTGTATGCATCGTCATCGTCGACGGCCTGATAAAACCGCACACACCAGGCTCGCTCCGAGAGCCCGCAGTCACTTACCTGTTGCCGGAAAACTGGCTTGCACTTCCTTTGGCATATGGACTTCTTGCTAGCCCCTGGGGTGCTCACTCTGTCTTCCCTTCGGTAAGACTGGTGGTTTTGTAGTCCTTCTATAAACACGCCGCTAACACATGACAGATCTATCGCGATATGCGCCATCCTTACAAGTGGAAGAAGGCAATCAACGTTACCTTCTCGTTCTCGGTAAGTTGAGCCATATATCGCTGGGAGACTGGACCCTGTTGACTGACTCTCACGGTTGATTAGTATGTACTAGACACTTGCCTTGCCGTCATCGGCGTGCTCATGTTTGGAGATGGGATACGCGAGGCCATCACCTCCAACATCCTCAAGACGTCTGGATATCCCCAGGGTCTCACTGTGCTGATGTGCATATTCATCGCCATCATCCCCCTGACCAAGATTCCTCTCAACTCGCGTCCCATCATCACAACAATGGACGTGCTCTGCGGAGTCCACCAAGAGCACCATCACCATCACGGACAGGCGTCAAATGGAAGCTCGGCGCTTGCCATAAATCTTACACGGGGCTTTGTCCGGGTCTTCGTGGTGATGCTCCTGCTCCTCATCTCCATCCTGATTCCTTCGTTCGACTCGGTCTGCGCGTTCTTGGGCGCGGCGCTGTGCACGCTCATCTCCATCATCCTACCTATCTCGTTCCATCTCAAGCTGTTCTGGAGGGATATTCCCGTCCGGGAGCGGTTGATTTCGTGGGTTCTGCTGGTTGTTTTTGGAATTCTCGGCACGCTCGGGACTATCTGGACGTTCTTGCCGAAGCATCTCATTGGCGCAGAGTGAAGACATGCTACTGTAAAAATGGCCAAGCCTAGCTTGTTTGGTTAGTATTTTGGGTTTCTTTGGTCACCGTAACTTGCATGAACATGGGAGTTGGGTTGCTACTTTTGGATCAATCGTAGTTAGACGCGGGGCTCTGGGTAATGGAATGGATAGTTGAGATAGTCAGTTAGTATTCGTCGGAGGTGCGTGTTGGCGTGTCAACCTATCGGCCTGATGGCTTCAATGAGCGGCCGCCGTTGCTACAGCACAGTTGTTTGTGTACTCGGCGATACGAAGGACAGAACACGTACTGTACACATACTTCGTACGCACACATACTACAGTAGTAGTCTCCCCCCTCGTTGATCATCGCCTGCTCTTTATGTCACTCCCTTCGATGCCCTTCCATGGACAGAACACATTGGCCCTCCCATTGGAGCCCCGTCGTGGCTATTTATCGCTACATACCCTCGCACTCACACACCACCCCGGGTCCGCGTCCACTGATGGCTGGCGGGACAATCAACGTGCATAAGCGCCTTGCGTCCGAAACCACGCGGAGCAGCTGGCATGACGCCACGGATGGAGGGGACAGTAGCCACGCAACTGCTGATGCCAGAGACGCCGGTAAGTAGTAGATACATTCGCCTACCTGGAATTCGAGGCTGCCAGACTTTTGAGTTCCGAACAAACAGGATAGTTTCCTATCGCATACCTCCCCTTTCTCATCAACTTATCTCCCACGAGTCTCAAAC
>JAZAVJ010000532.1:0-13621 GCA_037954315.1 Neonectria punicea | reverse complement strand
GACGCGCAATCAACACGAGCCCTCCCTGGGTGACCTCCCCTCTCCCTCCCCTCTCCTTTGTTATTTTCCCCTTAACCCACTGGGAATTGGGATAATTCCAGTCCTGGCATGAAGGACTATTTATTCATGTGTAGCGATAGTATAAGGGGCCCGACCCGGGCCCGCTACGGAAAGGATATGGGTTTTTGCCCAATCTGGTTTTTCCTATATCTATATAAAGTAGAAGTACTATCTACCTCTTAGGTCTATAGCGTATGAATATAATAATAATAATAATATAAATACTTTTATCCTATAGAATTAATCCTTAAGCTTTATAATAAAGAATAATAAGGTTTAATCTTTAATAGTAATATTATTTAATTATTAATAGTTTATAATAAGTTTAAGCTTACTATTCTTTTTAAGAATAAATATAATAAAATACCTAATTAATAACTTAAAAACCCTTATATATCTTTTTTATAATATTTCTTTAATATATTCCTTAAGTATTTATAATTATATTTTATTAAGGTTAAAGATTTTATAGAATATAATTATTATTCTATCTTTTAGTATAATTTTATAATCCTATTAATTAAATTTTAATAATCCTATCTTAAGTTCTTTTATAAAGAGCTTATTATAAATATAATACTATACTAATATATTCTTAAGCTTTTCTTCTTTAAGGAGTTTTTTTTATTCCTTAAGATTTTTATTTATTTATATAAACTATTATTATAAATATTTAATAATTCTTTAAAATTAGTTTTTCTTATCTTTTTAATACTTATATTATATTCTCTTTAAGAATAATAAGGTATTATATATTTCCTTATCCTTAATTTTACTATTTATTTTATTATTAGTTAAAGTTTAAGAATTCTTTTTATTATTCTTATTATTACTAAAGAGTATATTATTATTATTAATATATACTTAGCTTATTCTTTAGTTAATATATAGATTAAATTTCCTTAGCTATAGATAATTAAAAATAATATTATAATACTATAAAGGTATAATATTAAGATTAATACTTTAATTCTTTCTTTTAATAAATACTTTTAAATAATTAAGTTTTTAAGTAATAAGTTTATCTTTATATAAAAATTAATTTCTTTTAAGATTATATATTATATAAAGTTATTTTTTATTTTTTTATAATAGCTTTAGCTTATTAATTATAATAAGGTTAATAAATAATACTTTTACTTTATAATTTACTAATATATTAAGCTATTCTCTCTTAACTTTTACTTTAATATTAAGTCTTTATTATAATCTTATAGTTATTATTATACTTAAAGCTTTTCTTAGAAGTAATTTATACTTTATATTCTTACTTATTTATTATTCTTTTATAAGTAATATTTTATATTTTTTATATTTTCTTTATATAATTAAACCTTTTTATAAAATATCTAGTTTCTACTTACTATAGCCTTAATCTACCTTTAAAATACATTCTAATACTAGAATTAGAATCCTTATATATATATTACTCTAGGCATAATAGTATATTAGAGCTATAGTAATAGTACTAATACACTACTAATAGCTATTAACTTAGGGGCGTATAGCCTTAACTAAAGCTAATATAACCCTTTAGTAAGAATTAGCTAATATATACTAAGTAAAAGTAATATACCTACTATAGAATTAAGTAAAATACTAATAGATAACCTAAAAAATAAAGTATATTATACTATTATTAGAACTAGCCCTCCTAATCTCCTTAATTAGGTCTAGAATATTATCTAGACCTACGCTACTATATAAGAGATATAGATATATACATTCTATAAAGAGAATAGCTCATATAACTATAAAGTAAGCCTTAAGGAGTGAATCACTTTAAATATTACTACTACCCTTACCTCTATTATTAAAGAAGCCTTAGGCATAGCCCCGAACTACGAAAAAGGCTAACTATTCTACGCATTAATTACAGTGCAAAACCTTATACCCCTAAACTATAGAAGCCCTAAGTGAATAACCTAAAGCTATATCGAACGCAAAGTTACTATCTAAATAAGAAACGTACCCCCTAATATTAATAGCTAAACGCTAAAAGATACTATTATAGTAGTAAACTAGGCTTATAGTAATACTAGCATTATTATAGTAAGAAAGCTCCTAAGTAGTAATATAGTCCTTATGTTTATTACTATAGATAAGGCTTAAGCCTATTATACTAAAGATTAGGTTACTAAAGCCTTTAGCGATAATATAGCCCTTTCCCTCCTAACCTTTATAGTAATAGTAAAAGGAATCTAACTTATATCTATCCTAAATAATACTAATAAACTTATTAAAGAAATTAATAAATCTAATTAACTAATAATCCTCTAAGTAAAGAGGCAAAAGACTAGATAATCTAGTCTTAGTATAAAAATAAATCTAATCCTATATATTAGCTCTATTAAGGAGGTAAACTACCTTTATAATAATAGCTTACTACTTAATATATAACTATATAATAGTAAGCCTTTTAATAAGGGACTTTATTTTACCTAATACTATAATTACTTTAGGTTTAGTTACCTTACTTAAAACTATAAATTAGCCCTAATCTATAGATAATATAGAAGCGCTATATATACTAATAGTAAAGGATATTTAACTAAATAAAAGAAGATCCTATTAAACTATACTCTCTATAAAGGTAAATACCTAGCCTAGAGCTAAGACTACCTTATTACAGCCTTATATTAAGCGCGAGCTAAGGAGGGCTATATTAACTAACCCTTCCGCTTCTAAGACTATACTATAACTAGACCCCTAATATAGGGACTTCCCCTCCCTCCCTTAATAGCTTGCCTCCTTAGAGCCCTATTGCTAAAGAAGCCTAGAAGGCCCCCTAGATTAACGAATAAATAATATAGGACCTCTAGCTAGTCCTTAACCTAAGCCTATACTTCCTTCGTACTATCTCCGCTTATAGTATCTATAACTACCTCCTTACTAATACTATCCCCTTCCTAAATTATTAACTAATGCTTATACTCTTCTAGAATACTAATTAGTAGTATACCCTTACCTAGGTTGCGCTATAAGCCTATAGTAAATATAATATAATTACGCTTCTTAAACTAAATAAAAACCTTAAGACTAAGGCCCTAGCCTATCTAAGTAGATATAACTACTATATAGTCTATAATAGTAAGTATATAGTAATATATATTAATAAGTATTATAGACCTAAGTTATAGATATTAAAGGTAGGGGAGGATTAAGCTAGTATCTTTTTTATAAAAACATAATACTAAATTATTACTCTTTATAACCCCCTAAATAGTAAAGGCAATTCGCCTATATTATAAGCCCTAGCTAGTACTATACTAGATAACTATATACTTCTTATTAGCGATTTTAACTTCTACTACTTACTTTAGGATTACTATAGCTAAGTGGATTAAGGTAGTAATAACCTTATTAGGGAAGTATAGTAACTCTAAGTTAGCCTTATTATACCTTATAGGATTATTACTAAATTAGCCTAAGGCTATTATAATAGTACCCTTAACCTAGCTTAGGCTACTAAGACTATCTATATAATATATAAAGGAATAAACTATAACCTAAAGGAATCTAACTATTTCCTATAATATATCCGCATTATAATTACCCTAAATAAACTAACCCTAAATCTAGTCCCTAGATTTAACTAGAGGAAGACCTATTAGTAGAGAGCTACTAATAAAGCAAAAGTCTACCTCTAATAGACTTAGGGTACTATAACTACTATAGAAGCCCTTAATAAAGTAGTTAACTAGCTATTAAAGTAGCTTAAGGTAATTACTTAATTTATAACCCTAAAGCGAAAGAAACCTAGACCCTACTATAACCTATAGTAGAACACTAAAATAGCTATAGTAACTAATAAGCTTAAATAAGCCTACTATAGAGCTTAGCGAACCAGCCAACCTTCTAACTAGCGTACCTTAGCTAAAGTATGTGCGCAATAGGACTAATATATAAAGAGCGCTTAATGCACCCTATAGCGAGAGCTCCTAGCAGACCTTCCTAGGTATAATATAATATAATTCTAGGTAATAGAAAGATAAGTAAGACTATAGAGTAGAACCGCTATAGTCCTACTATAGCTCTTGCCCCTTACCTATCTAGACTATCCTAAGCTAGTAATACTCTATATAGATAAAACTAAAATCCTTATAAGGAAATTCTTCCCTAAACCCTAGGCTAATAATTCTAACCTCCCCTTTCTCCCTCCCCTTAGAATACCTAAACCTAAATCGGGCCTAATATACTTTTATATTAAGCCTAAAGAGATTAAAGAAGCCTTATATAAAATTAGGTCCTAGAAAGCCCTAGGTAAAGATAGAATCCTAGCTAGGTTCCTAAAAGTATATAGCAAGCTACTTATACTTATAATTATAGAGATAGTAAATGTAAGTATTGCGATTAGCTACTTTCTAACCTACTTCCGCGCTATAATCGCTATAATTATCCTAAAGGCTAATAAGACCCTAGACTAATAATATACTATATTAGAATAGTAATTAATATCCCTACTTAATATAATTAGCAAAATCATTAAGATAGTTATTAGCTAGCGTATTGCGATTATAGTGGAATTAAAGGGGCTACTACCCCTAGGGTAAATAAGTAATAGACTAAGGAAATCTATAGAGCTCGCCCTAGCGGTTATTATAGAAGTAGTATATATAGCCTAGGCCTAATATAGCCTTATATCTCTTTTCTAACTAGACTTTATAGGGGCCTTTAATAGAGTTAACTATAGATAACTTATTATAACCCTATAATAAAAGGGCTTTCTAAGATAGCTCTTAGTATAGCTTACTAGCTATCTTATAGTGCGAATAGTATAGCTTCGCTTTAATAGCTAAATATTAAACCCTATTTAGGTTTAAGTAGGTATTCTATAAGGGTCCTCCTTATTACTTATACTATTTATCCTCTTTATCTCTAGCCTCTATAAAGCCCTTAATAATACCCTTAGGATAATAATAGTTAGGTTTATAAATAATACTAATCTACTTATATTTAAATATAATATAGAAGAGATCTAAACTTAGCTTAAAGCTGCCTAGGAAATCTATAATAATTAGGCCTAAACGAATAGAATAACTTAGGAGCTAGATAAGGTATAGCTCTTATACTTTACTTAGAAGCGTATAGCGGACTAAATGTAAATCTAACTTAAAGACCTAATAATAATGCCTACTAAGTTAAGTAGATTCTTTAGACTATTCCTCTACTATAAACTACTTTAGGGATTATATATTAACTACCTTAAAGGGAAGCTAGAGCGCTAATAATAAGCCCTTACTATAATTACTATAAGTATATAGAGGGTTAGCCTTAAAATAGTAAGATTAATCTATATATAAATTATATAGTTAACTATAGTCTATAGTATAGGAGCCTACTATACCCTAATTACCTCTAGGGGTAAGCCCTATAGCATTATGTAAGCACTTATAGTAGAATAGATCTAGAGCTTATATATAGTTACTAGGGTATATAAAGCTATACTAGCCTACCTTCTAGAAATAGAATTAGCTATCCCTCCCCTTAATATCTACCTTAATAAGCTAGCTACCTAATTCTATAGCTATATAGAAAGGTAGAATACTATACTACTTATTAGGAATACTACTATAGTAACTATAAGGTAGATCTACTATAAGTAATAGTAAGGTCTATAGTAATAATTATAATAAGAGGTTAAGGACTAGCTTAAGAGCTAGCTTTCTTATAAAGAATATAAAATAACCCTAAATATAATTAAGGCCTATATTTTATCTTAGTAAACTATATAGTAGAACTAACTTTAAAATATAATAAGAAAGTACTAAAGGATAAATCGCTTAAAACCTATAGAAACCTACTCCTCTATTAATAATAAGAAGGTATTATACTTATATTATAGCCTTAATAAGCACTAAAGTTTAATACTTATATAACTAAGAATAAGAAAAATTAGACTAAGAAGCTTTCTCTTCTTAAAGGGTATCCTTAATATACTTTTACTATAATACCTATATAAGATTAGTAAGGAAATACTTAAGTATATAATTATTTTCTACTTAAGATTTACTAAATAATATAACCTCCTTATAAAACTATTATAGAACTAGTGCGAACTTAGGCTCTAACTATTAGACTATAGTATAGTATAAGTAATTACTTATTAGTTCCTATACTAATACCTTATCCTATACTATAAGCTAGCCCTTTATATTTATAATAACTATAACTATAATATAAAAGTAGACTAAGAGGTTAGAAGGTAATTAGCTAGAGTCTACGGTAGCTAAGCGAAAGCAATACACTCCCGTATTAAGTGCTTCTCGCCCCCCTTATAAAGAGACAAAATGCACCTAGAAAAAAGCTACGAAGGGTAAAAAAACCGGCCTATTTATAATAGCTACTAACCTAATTAAATCCTCCGCCCCTCTATTAAGTCCTCTAAGCCTGTAGTACTAACCTATAGACCTATTCCGAACCCGTGCCTCTACCACCCACCATCTAACCCTACTCCTAGACCCTATTGTCCATCTCCTCATCGTTATCGTTAACGTCATCATTATCATCATTATCATCATCGCCCTTACCCTTCCCGCTAGATTCCCTAGGATCCGGAGCCCCAGCCGGCCCTGAGACGCGACCAAGCGCAAGAGCCAGGACCACACCGAGTTCGAGGCGCTCGAGCGCCTCGGTAATGCGGTTGATCCCGCTGACCAGTGCGTTAAACTAGTTAGACGTTAGGCCCGTGGTTACTACCACGGGCGCGGTGCTCGCCCGCTTGGGAGCCCGACTCTTGGCCCTGAGGGCCGCCTCCGTGAGCCGCTTGAGCTCCTTGCCCTACTCCTAGTTAGCTGTACTCCCACGCTACGGATCCGACCCGCGCTCACATCGCCGTCCCCACTCTCACGCTAGAGAGCCTCCACCAGGGCTCGAGCAGCAGCAACGGTAGCGAACGGCAGGGGCACGCAGGTCTTGTGCACGCGGGCACAAGCCGCGCAGCCGCCCGCCGCCGCGTTCGCCTGGTCTCGGCAGAGACCTGCCGCGCCGTCTTTACCCATCCGCGTAACACACGCGGAACAGGGGATATCCCGCACCGCCCCCGCAGAAGCAGGGGCGGGGGACTCATCCCCCGAAGCGGCCTTACCCTCCTCTCCGGCCTGGGCCTTTCTCTTTGCCTACTTGGGGTTAGCCTGGGCACGCAATGGGAACGCATCGGGAGGAACCCATGGGCGTAGCTGGCATTGTCGTTGTCGTTATCGTCGTCGTCGTCGTCGTCGTCGTCATAGTTGTCGCAGTCGTCGTCCTCAGCTACACAAAGAAGTTAGCTACTATAGTAATGAGACCGCAACGGAGCCGCATCGCTAGCGAGGCCGCAACGAGCAGCAGGAAGGACGAACATATTAATGATAATCCTAGCAGAAAGAATAGAAGTTAGTAATACGCTCAAGACCCGGCGCTAGCGCGGGTATGGCTAGGAAGCTAGGAGAGGGCAACTTACGGAGGCGTTAAAGAGGGAAGAAAGAAAGGAGGGCATCGCAGACTAAGCGAAGGGACCAAATAGCAGAAATCCGGGCTACAGCCGGCAGCTGTCAACGGCTGTAGAGCCCCGGGCCCGTGTTGACCCCTAGCCACTAATAGTAAAGCGCCGGCTAGCGGACCCACCAGCGGCCGAATCTACCCACTTAAAATCCGGGCCTCCGGCCGTAACTACACAATAATCCTATACGCACATTACTAGCGCGCAGCCGATGCGTAACTGATGCGTACCTACCTTAGACCTAGAACCTAAGATGTAGGAGACTCTTACTTTTCCTTTATTAATTTTTCCTTTAATTTTCCTGCTAAATTTCTAGGAAATAGGATAATTCTAGTCCTAGTAAGAAGGATTATTTACTTATGTACTATAACTAAATAAGGGGCCTAATATAGGCCTATTATAATAGCGATATAGGTTTTTATCTAATTTAGTTTTTCCTATATTTATATAGAGTAGAAGCACTATTTACCTTTTAGGTCTATAGAGTATGAATAAATAAAATAAATACTAAGGTTAATAGTTTATTATTTTTAAAGAGTTTATTTTAAACTATTTCTTTAAATTTATTAAAGAAGAAGGATATTAATATATCTTAATCCTATACTAACTTAAAGGCTACTTATTAAAACTCTATAGTATATTCTAAGGCTAACTTAATTTACTTAAGTATCTTAATATATTATTTAGTATATCCTTTCTTATTAATAGTTCTAAATAATTAGTAAAAGGCTTATTTAAATACTTTATAGCTATTATAGATTTTATTAGTTTATATAAAGAGCTTAATAAGGAGAATAATATAGTATTCTCTTATAATAAGTTTAAACTATTATTCTATACTTCCCTTAAGTTATCTTATAGTATACTAAACCTTTCTTTATTCTTAATTAAACTATATTAGAAAGTAGGTAATATAGGCCTTTATCTAGGTTAAAAATATCTATAGTTTGCTTAGTATTCTATTAAAAGGTTTTAGTAGTAAGGGTTTAAGAACTTTTCTTATATTCTTATTATTAGCTATAGTAATTATAAGGGCTATAATATTCTATACCTTATTATAGTACTATATAGTTTACTTTACCTAGATTTATATAGTATAGTTAATTAATATATATAGGTCCTTAAGCTTAGTTATAAGGCTTATAACTTACTTATAAAGTGCTTTAACTTCTTTATTATTAGATATATTAATATTTATAATAAGAGATAGTATTATAAAAATAATAGGGTTATTATTATTATTAATATTTATAGGAATTACTTAAGTAACTATTTTAATAGTTTAATATTACTTAAGTTAATATAGTAATATACTAAATAAGAGCTATTAATATATAATAATTAGGCCTATCCTAAAGGTATAAAGTAAGTTTAAGTATAAGGTATATAATTAAGTAGATTAGAATATTAAACTAAGTAATATAGGTTATAGTTTAATAATAGTAAAATAGTAAATTTAATATAACTAAGTATATTAATAGCTAAGGAGCTTAAGGCTCTTATCTAATATACTAAATAAATATATATATATACTATAATTATAACATAGTTAAATAGTATTAAATAGTGCTTATTTAATATATATATATTAGTTAGTATTAAACTATATTAAATAAAGCCTATTTAATATATATATATAATCCTATATAATAAGAAGGGAAAAGTAAGTACTAAGATAATTCTTTTAGTTATAATTACCTAATCTTAATCTAGGCTATAATAAGTTACTTAAGTAGCTATTTTAATAGTTTAATATTACTTAGTTTAATATAGTAATATACTAAATAAGAGCTATTAATATATAATAGTTAGATCTATCCTAGGGGTATAGGGTAGGTCTAGGTATAGAGTATATAATTAAGTAGATTAGAATATTATAGTAAGTAATATAGATTATAGTTTAGTAATAGTAGAATAGTAGATTTAATATAATTAAGTATATTAATAGTTAAGGAGCTTAAGGCTCTTATTTAGTATACTAAATAAATATATTTATATACTTTATTATTAGTATAGGATTATAAGATGCATAGGATTATAATAGTCCTAGGATTATAATAATCTAGGATTATAAGCGCGATCTATAGTAGTATACTCCTTATATAATAGGGTGGAAAAAGTGGGTATATTATAGTTTTACTAGTTATAACCGCTTAGTCCTAACCCGGGCTATAATATTAAAATAGTAAACTAATCTAGTAAATTAACTATGCTAGTACCTTATGTATCCCTTACTTTATACTATTCTGCTAAAATAGCCTTCTCTTAGGACTAAACCCTATTAACCTTATCTAACTTATGTATACTATAAGAAAATAAAAATAAGCTATATTCTTTTAATAGTTTCTTTTATTTATAAAGATAAGCTAGCTAGGCTAATATCTCTATTAAAGTACTCTCTACTACTTTAATATTAGCCTTAACCTTCTACTAAGCCTCTATAGTATAGTTACTATAGATATTAGTAAGATTAAATGGAAAAGAAAGCGCTTAAAAGATAAATAGGAAAGTTATAATATTAGAACTATTATAGGAATGATTATACTAGATACATTCCCTATAATGTAAGGATCTATTAGATATATAATACACTAGTTACACCTTAAAATAATAAGAATAAGGTAGAACTTTATTACCCTTAATTTTAATAGTTCGTATAAGAATGGATCGCTAAATAGTTTTAGAGGATTTAGAAATATAACTTAATATTATAATTAATAGCAAGGGATTATAGGACTAAGTTAGGAATACTTATGAGAAAAACTCTAATTAGGCCTATTAATAGGTCTTAGGGATAAGAACTAATAAAAGGGAGATATTATATTATAGCCTAAGTTAAGACTAGGTAGTTATAACTAGCAAAACTATAATATACCTACTTTTTCCTTCCTATTACTATTAGATTACTAGCTTACTACTATAATCTAAGTGATTCTTACCTATTTACTAATTATAGGAAGGATTATTATAATACTATTATAATTTAGTTCTTAACTTACCTAGATTACTACTATAATCTAGTAATCCCCCCTAAGTATATATATATATCCCTTTAGCATACTAAATAGGATAGCCTTACTAGCTATTAATATACTTAGTTATATTAAATCTACTATTCTACTATTACTAGACTATAACTTATATTGCTTACTATAATATCCTAATCTATTTAATTATATACCTTATGCCTAGACCTACCCTATACCTTTAGGATAGACCTAACTATTATAGTAGACTGTAATTCGTATTATAATCGGAAAAGAAGGATCTTAAATTCTCTTATAAATAAAGGCAAAGGACTTAAGCTTTGAACTTAAAGAGTTCTTTTTCTCTCATCTCTCTATAAGAAGGGAAGAATCTCTCTCTAAGTAAAATAAAAAAACTCTCTAATCTCTCTTCGAACTAATTATAATTATAATAATAATAATAATTATAATAATCCCTATAATCCTCTTATCCCTCTTCTAACCGTCCATTTTATCCCTATTAAATCCCTACTAGTAACTTGCTAGCCTACCTATCCAGGGACCCCCGCTATAGTAAGTATATATATATCAACTGCTAATACTAGCATAACCCCATTATGGCATACTAGTAGGCGCTTACCCGCTTGGTACATGTGACTGGTAACCACTTGTCTTGATTTGCATTATCGCAGTGGGGTGGGATACTGGTATTTATCACTCGCAGCGCCAAGTCACCGTAAATTGACTTTCCTGGTAACCGCCCGTGTTTATTTTGGGTGTCTTAGTCGAGCGCTTACCCTGTCACGTAAATTAAGTGAACTGGTAACCGCCCGTATCAATTCTAATGTCTTGGCACGCGTTAATCCACGCAAATTAACTCAACTGGTAACCGCCTGCATTTAGCGCTGGCAATGGATCCACGAGATTTGGCTGACTGGCCAGCGGGTCTGGGACATCCGTGGCGGGAAAAAATAGTCCGAATCTGTCAAGGTTTAGGAAGACCACACTACTACAGTAATTCCGATGCATGGCTGTGCGGCTTAGTAATGGTGTGGCTGTGCAGACTTGATCCCCAATTGTCAGCCACGCGACTTTCCTCTTTCCTATCAAAAACACAATCGTGTAGGGAGGTCGCCACTCGCCATGGCAGATTAAGACCAGTCACGCACCATTGCGGACAATCCTATTGGGAATGGACCCGATGCTTTCCGCGCCTCGTTCACTTCGATTTGTAGAGGCAGAAGCATCCCCTGTACACCAGGCACGATTGGCCAGCTTGGCGATAAAGGTAAGACGGACTGGCCACCTCGGCGGACCCTTCTGACTGTTGCAGACCTTCGACGACTTTCTCTCAATCTTCTAGTTGCGCTGCAAAATCTCCCAGCTGCCGGCCTAGTGCCCTCCAGAACGGGGCGTGGCACTCTTAAGAGTGATGTATTAAAGCTTCTTTCTGCTATTACATCTGACAACTTCGACTTTAACCGCATCAAAGCTCTGCTCAAGGTAGCCCTTACCGACAAGCCTCAAGATACACTGATCTAGGATCTCGTGTTCATTGCCACCGTCGAACCCACCCCGCCTCCCCGACCGATACCCTCGTCGATCTAACAAACGCCGTGGCGTTAGAATATGAGCGGCTTCGTGAACTCATCGGAATTCCGCTAGAATGTGGACCTAGTCTTGAAGTTAGAGCTCGGGCGTCTATATATCGGCCTTCCCAATTTCTGCGATATATTCTTTAGTAGCGTGCTAGATCTCGAAATTGTATCTACTGCTATCTTTTATAAGTATACCGAAAGTGATAATCCGCTCTTTGGCGGCGAAGGGTAGAGCGGATGGCCGATAGGCGCTAAAGAAAGCGATGTATTAACTTGGTTTAGCGACCTGATCCTAAAGCTAGAAGCATTTGTAGGCGACTGTAATTCGATCCTAATGTATTAACGAAAGCTATTAGTATAGCCTAAGACGCTACTATAAGGCTCTATAAGCAAACGTAGTATAGATATTAGCTTTATTAATAGCGATACTGCATATAAGGCTCTATTGAAGGAGGATGGTAGATTTCGTTAGTTATATATCCTTATAGCCAGGGAGCTAAAAAGTAACCTAGAGGCTAATAAAGCTTTAATAGCTTAGATTAACCTCGCAATATATACGAGAGAGGTACTTACTACTTAAGATACTTATTGCTTTATCTTTAGCTTTACTCTTTATAGATCTCTTATAAGGGTATGGGAGTTTAACTAGCTTAGGGGGATCGCCTCTAAACAATTCGATATTAATAAGAAGGATAGTAAGCTATAGTTTATAACTATAATCCTCGGATTTCTCTAGATAAATAAAGATAGGCTTAGATTTAACCCTACTATTATTATATCTAATAGTGAATAGTATATTAAGATTGAATAAAATAGCTAAATAGAGTGTCTTATTATTAATAAGGTTATAAAGCAAGTATATTATATTACTAGTCGGGCGATAATCTATTAGAGAGCATATTATAAAGAGAACCTATAGATACTACTTATAATTAAGGACTTATAGTAGTATATAGACTAGGATAAAGAAGGCGAACTCCTCTAAGAGGCGACTAAGAAAGATGTGATTCACATCGCCCGTTACTACTACTATAAGACCGTTCGCGTCCACGGTACTAATAATAACGTTTAAAGTAATGTTAGAAAAGGACTAGATATCACAAAAGCTACGAAGTATCGACCTAGTCGCCCGATCTTGCCGTCAAGTGCGAGTGCCCCTGGTGGCCCATGGAAAGGGCGAGGCAGCAGCGTAGGCGTGAAGCGGTCGTCTAGCCAGACTGACGCTCCTTTGCCACCTAGCAAGCGATCGTGTTCAGCATCTCCGACGAAGGCCAGCAGTGCTGCACTTCCAAATCGGATACATCAACGTCTCGTTCTTCGCGACTATGGAAAGCCCATCTACAAGGCAAGCTCCCGAACAGCTCTCCTTGCTACGCTGGAAGGGTGCATTGTGTGACGGTCGGGTCTAACCTAAGGGCGTATAGGGTAGGTCCGGGCGTGAGGTGTATGATCGAGTGGATCAGGACGTCGTAGTGAGCAATGTAGGTCACGGTCTGGTAATGGTAGAATAGTAGATT
>JAZAVJ010000531.1:0-13668 GCA_037954315.1 Neonectria punicea | reverse complement strand
CTATAATATTATTTAAAGTAAGAATAAAAGAATTTTAATCTTTTAATATATAATTAAGAAAAAAAAAAAAAAAAAAACCTAATAATATTAAAGAAAAGAAATTATAATAAAGTATAGATCTTAGTATAAGTATATATAATCCTATATTACTTAAGCACTACTTATTAAGTATATTTAACTAAAATATATAATATAAAATAGGGTCCTAGAATACCATATAGGAGGGTGCCTACATTAAAAAATAATTTTAGCACATCGGTCCCTATAGCCTTCCATATGGCCCGCCTTACGTAGCAGTGGTTCCCTTGGGGGCCGATTTCAGCGGGAACAAATCCTCCGAATCCTGTGAGATCCCTCTCTGCGCCACAAAAGATCCTTAATTCCAAGGTTAACATGGTCCAGTGTTCATTTCAGTGGCTCTATTGTAGTAGGGAACTCGATCCTTCGTGGACTGATCGTCAACCACGCTCAGCTTTCATCTCGCCAGAACTCGAAATGCCGTATTCTCCGCGTCGCTAGACTTGGCATCGTCATCATATGGCTAACTGAGTAGCGAGGACCCGGCCAGCCTTGGGGCCATAATAATCCATACAAAATATATAAGAACCTCCTGTCTGCCGTTCATATGACCTTCGTTCCTTAAGACGATACCGACTCAACATCTTGGCACAGGTAGCCTATTCTTTTGATCCCAAGTCCTCATCTCGCCTTGTTCGATCCCTCAGCCCTACGATGAAGTCCACTGCCGGCCTCCTGGCCCTTGCCGTTTCGGCAACGGCCTCGCCGCTTATGAGCAAGAGGGATGACGTCCTTGATAGCAAGGAGACGCTCTGCAAGGGATGGGACCTAAGAACCCCCGAAGGTGTCGATGATCTCTGGGAAAAGACTGCCGCCGGCGTGTCTCTCGAACTCTTCATCAAGGGCCACTGGGGTAAGTTTAGTCTGATACCATTCTAAAGCGTCCTGAAGCAAAACGAAGCAAGTGCGACGCTGACATCTACCTGAACAGAGAATCAGAACTCATGGCTCAAGAACATGGAGGACCAAGTCCAGGGCGGTACCTCGGGCAAGTCTGGTGCTGCGGGCTGCTCAGCCCTCGGTAACGACTGCAACCCCATGGGCGGCATGAGCTGTGACGACCAGTTCGACCAGTTCGGCACGACGCCCTTGGGAAAAAACTCGTACTGGATCTTCCAGGCCGCCAAGGGCGTGCACGAGAAGTTCCGCGAGTTGAACCGCCAACTCACCCAGGAGACGCTCATCAACGGCTTGAGGATCCCGCAGATGGTTGACGACTTTGATGGGTCTGAGAGCGAACCAGGTGCCGTGTTGGGATGGCTTGCTGCGGCTTCCACCATGGGTAATGCCGTGGGCGGTCTCGTGCCTGGAGCTGTACGTTTTACCACATATTCTCATACTCTCGCTCTGTAACTTGGTAGCTAACATAATCCATCGCAGGGCAGCGGTATTGCTGCAGGCTTCGGTATCCTGGGTGGTATATTCTCCGGCCTCGCTAGCCAGGGCGATGACGAGATCGACCAAGGCTCCATCTCAGCCGCTCTCGCCGACGCCTTCGAACAAGCCACGGGAGCCCTCGAGAACACTCTCCGCATCGCCATGGGCGGCGGAACCAGCGATGACGAGTACAACTCCCTGCCTGCCCCCAAGTGGGACACATACGAGACCAAGATCGCCAAGTTCTTCAACGGCGGCTGGTTCCTGATCGACGACGACGAGGAGGCCGTCCGCGTTGCCATCGAGTCCATCAGCAACAACATCCAGAAGAAGGTGGCCAACGACGTCATGAAGGCCGCCAAGCTGCACCTTGTTGCCGACAAGCGCGATGGCGTCCGCACGAGCGAGGAATGCGGCTATGCCACTGGCCGCCAGTGGCTGGAGCTCAAGCCCGGCGAGGAGTACTGCTTCTATATCATGAGGAACAGTCCGAACCCGAACCGCATCAACGACTGGGTCGAGGTCGAGGCCGACATCTACGACAAGATGGCGTCGTACGGACTCGGCGACCGTGAGACGTACTACCGCGCCAACATCGACTGCGCGCTCAACGGAGGGGACAACGACGATATTGACTTGGGCAGCATGGTCTGGGGCCAGGTGCCTACGTGCTACTTCAACCTGCCCACCGTCTTCATCGAGAAGGACAACGACGTCGGCTGCGGCAGCCCCTTTGACGACGAGAAGTGCAACTACCTCAAGGCCACACCTGTCTCGTAAGGCTTGGAAAATCTTTTAGTTCATTTCTTTCTTTCTCTTCATGGTGGCTAGGTACTTTACTACTTACAGACTTCGGGGATGATTAGGCGCGAGGATCTTCATGTTACATTTTAAATCCCGTACCAAAAAAGGTCCACCCGACCTAGCCAAGTAATTGATAAATATGCACATAAAAAATCCTCAAATAGGGATACCTACGTGTGTCCCAATTTGGAGAGCTTTCTGCTCAAGGGAAATAAATCTCTGAACATCCTTGAAAATGATCAGAATACCGTCACCATCATTTCACCCTTTGGGTATCGACGTACTTCTCCACGATCACTCGGCCGCGGTCATTGGTCCACGAATACTGTGCCATTTTCCCTCGTAATATGCCCTTCTTTCCACCTGCAGGCGGATTGAGCAGCGATCAGATAGTGAAACCCGAAAGCAATACAAGTCTGACAAGCATTTATGCTATTTGTGGATTGGAATATAAGAATTTGTGAATTCTGCAGCCTGCTCGGTTAATCAGGGCGAGAAATGCAGTGAGTCTAAGTCTCTCTATTAGTGTTTAATAGAATGGGTTGAAGTAGGCTGCAACAAACAGAAAGTATATAAATAGTGCTTGGCTAACAAATCAGATAAAGAAATTTCCACTCAACTGGTGGGCTACACCGTCTTTCTTCACCAGGAAGAATGCCCGCCGTCGATGACAAGGTTGCTCCCCGTCATGTAAGTGCTGGCGTTGCTCAGCAGAAACAGTGCAGCGCTCTTAAATTCCTGCGTCTCGGCCAGCCTGCCCATCATAATCTCCTTCTCCCAGTCCTCCTTTAATCCTGGCACTTCTTCAAAATTCTTTCGGACCATCGGGGTCAGGATATGCCCGGGACTGATGCAGTTGACTCGGATACCGCCGGTGCCGTCCTTCTTGATCGGACTCCATTCCATGGCCAGGTTTCGCGCGAGCTGAATTACGGCTGCCTTGGAAGAGTTGTACACGGGAGAGATGAGGCCCTTGTTCGCTTCCATCCCGGAAATACTGGCAATTAGGCAAATGCTCCCGCGGCTTTTGTATTTGATCATCTGCCGGGCTGCCGCCGTGGCAGTCATCATGACGCCAGTGTAGTTCACGGCAAGCATCTCGGACACGTCGCTGGCCCGGTAGTCGACAGCCGGGAGAATTTTCTGGATGCCTGCGGCGGCGATAACACCGTCTAAACCACCATGTTCTTGGGCAATCTCAGCCATTTGGCGGTCAAGCCCATCTTCATCGGTGACATCTTGCTGTCGGTACTGAAGCGAGCCTCCCCATTCTGGGACCACTCGCTGCTGCGCCTGGTGCCAACCCTCGTCGGGAGACTCAGAGCGGTCGAAACAATAGACTACTCTAATCAGCGTGCTGTCGAAGCGGAATGAGTAAAATCGGGGAAAAGAACCTTTGCCGCCTGCTTCGACGAGACCTTCAGCCAAAGCCAGCCCCAAGCCTTGTGCGCCTCCCGTCACAATGAACACTTTCCCTCTGAGGCTGAAGTCTGCAAGGTATTTCTCGCCAACGTTTGTACCGCGAGGCAGTTTGGTTTCCGTCGCCGGGTTTTCCCTGGGGTCTGGGTTCTTGGGCTTTGTGTTGTATTTCTGGGAGGTGGTGTGCAATGCCCGATGGTAAAGTGGTGTACTCGCAGAAACAGGTGATACCGCTGAGGAAGCCCGGGTTGAGAGCTGGCTGGCAGTGAGAGCCCGCCAGGCTCGTTTGGGGACAAGTGTTGACATGTTGCTTGGACGCACCCTTGACCTTGTTCGAATGTAGTTCTATTGTAGGTTTGGACGTGTCCCGTTTTGTACAGTAGGGTGTGATGCTTCGATGTAACGGGGAAAATGTGCGGGATTGGTCAAGCAAATAAGCTGCTTCAACGTCTTGTCCCCGACTCTTCCCTCAAGGACCTCTCCCCGCATTCATGCTTATCTTGAATCAAGGCATTGCTGGATTTGTTTTGTCTGACGTCATCAATCCTCGTCCATTTCCAGGAAACAACTTGCCAAGCCTGATCACCGGCAATGGTGAGACACGTCAAGTGAAGGAGCTTGACCCCAGCGAATTAACTACTCCTGTTCTGAATCCTTCAGCGCCAGGCCCTACCACTCCAATCGGCCCAATCGTCTGGATATAGGTAAGATAAAGTACAAGATGAAATAGCTATCAACCAAGCCATCAGAATAAAGTAATGGTGTTTTTGCTTTCGCAATACATAGCATGTCCCTACTATTGTGTAATTGAAGTACTGCACCTTGGCCCCTTGCCTTTGTGGGGGCAGTACACACGCCGCAGTTGTGTAGTACTTGCAAACACTGAAGTATCACTAATGTCGTCATTTGTGCATCACATTGTTGTAATGAACTTGTGCCCGACTCCGACTCGATGACGTGGTGGGAATAACCATGATCTGCCCCCCGCCCGTATTTTGAACCCAGCACTTCAGACGTTAGACATGCGAATGAGTGCATCAAATTTACAACACCGTTGCGAAAATGGGCATTTTTGACTTCGTCCACGCTATTCTCAACCGCCTCCTCTCTTGGATCCATCTCGTTAGTGCAGAAAAGCTCGAACCATTACGAATCACGAGCTAACATTTGGAAAGGCTGAAAACCAAGAGTATGGCTGGAAAACCGTTGACCGCACGGTGAGCAAGCTTGAAATGCAGCGGTAGCCCCCAGCTAACACGTCCATCAGACCGGGCGACTTGGGCGCGAGCAGGAGCCTCTCCTGAAGAAGCTGAAGCTGTTGCTTCTGTTCAACCCATTGACGGAATGGCTGGACACAACGCACCTCATGCGACTGTACATACACAACAAGTCGGTTAGAGAGGGTAATGCCACAATCCGCGTCCTGAATGCTGCAGCGTGGCGGTGCTGATGGTGCATATAGGAAGGACTGAAGGCACACCGGCTTCACGGAACAAGATCAAGCGCTTCGTCGAAGCGTATAACATCGACATGAATGACTTCACTCCCTCTGACATCTCTCAGTACCCCACCTTTGAGGACTTCTTTGTCAGGCACCGCACCCCAGGATCTCGACCGATCCACAAGCCAGATGAAGGCTCGTCTGCTGTGGTGGTAGCGGATAGTCGCGTTGTGGTGTACGAAACTGTCTCGGAGACGAAGAAACTCTGGATCAAGGGCCACAATTTCAACATGTCCAGCCTGGTGATGGATAGTGCCCTCGGTTCGAAGTTCCGAGATGGCGCCATCGCGTCCTTCCGCCTCTCCCCGCAAGATTATCACCGATATCATTCGCCCGTCGCTGGTAGAGTGAAACAGTTTCGCAGTGTCCCGGGAGACTACTACCAGGTTGACCCTGTGGCACTGAGCAGCGACGTGGACATACTCACACGCAACGCGAGGGCTTATGTTGTCATCAAGACCGAGGCGTTTAATGACGTGTTGTTTGTTGCGATTGGGGCTACCAATGTGGGAACTGTCGAGTGAGCTTTTCTAACCTCCGCTAGCAAATATCCGTCTGAGCCGACACTGATCATCTCCTATCAGCTTTCAGAAGAAGTGGCAGGAGCCCGGAGCAGAAGTGAGAAAGGGAGACGAGCTCGGCCTCTTCCAATTCGGCGGCTCGTCAATCATTGTGGCTTTCCAGAAGGGACGTGTGGAGTTTGATCAAGACCTCAGAGATCTCAGTCAGCAGCGTATCCAGACATCGGTGATCGTGGGTATGAGTTTGGGCTCGGCCAAGGCATAAGAGACGTTTGAAAGCCGAGTTTCTGTTTCGGATATTTTAGGATTGAGTATAGCTAAATTGAACTGCTTCTTTTTTTACGTGGTCCGGCCCGGTACACTCAACTATTCAGTATCGTTGCCATTGATCACATTCTAGCGTCACCTATCACCTAAATTGCCTTGTGTTGGTCGAGAGCGAAAGACGTTACTGATCCAGACTTTTGACAGCCATAATAAATCCACCCTCCTACCTACTACTGGTAGATTTACTCCATTGTCACATGCTCAAGCGTGCCAGGATTATGTGCCACACGATGACGATGTTGGTCGGTGAAGATGACCTAGCAGTAGTTAGTTTAGAGCTCATCGGCCGATTTTCAGCATTGGATTCTGGTACCTTTGGTGGATTCTTGACATCGGCCTCTTTTGCCTCCTCCCCCTCTCTCATCACAACCTTTTCGACACCACCTTCGCGCTTCCCGCCGCGAAAAGGCGTCCGTACTTCATCTCCCTCCTTAATAGGTTGCGATTTCTTATCTTTGACCTCGGTCGGCATGTTGAATTATTTGAGATCCAGGGCTGTGTGCAATGGAAGCGACATTGAGGCCTGGGGCGATGTTGGAGATGTTAGAAAGGAGAAAATGAACGTAGTGTGTGACGAACGATTGGCATCATGTCTTACAACAGCTGACGTCATAACTACATTTGAGACCAAGACTAGCATTGCACCAGGACACCGTGCAAATCAGCCTCGTTTGCTGTTTACGAGAAGAATTGAGAATACACGAAATCGCCGACTATAAGGAGAGCAAAAGGCAGCTGGATAAGGGCCCACTTCCGAATTCTCTTGTCGACATCCGAGGCATTCTCCCACCCCTTCCAGTCTTCGCTGGTAACGAGTGCGAGAACCCACCAAATTCGAAGCAGGTACACTAGGACAACCACCAGAGCCGAAAAGAATTCCCACTTCAAAAGGCGCCGTTTCATCGGCAAGTTTTCTTTGTCTAACTGAAGAGGTTTTTTGCTGTCTGCGGCTGTTTGGCACACGTCAGCAAATAAGGGATTTCCTTAGTGGACTAATGACAGTCTTCATGGTTTGTTCAAAGTATTAAGGGTGATAGGTAAGAGAAAGCTTGGTTGTCGCGTACCAGATTGGGTGCATGCCTTTTCGAGATCCATTTGGGGAGGTATGGGGGAGTCGCCCGAAGTGAAGGATTGAGACAGAATCGTAGCAGTGAGATGTAAGAGTAAAGTTTTAGAGGGCGAGTGAGGACGACTGCAGGGCACAGCAAATGGTCGCTTTCACGTGAAGCGGTGCATGCAAGCTGCAGATCGTTGCCAACTTCGATTCAGGCGAGGTCATGATATATTCTGTGCACTTATAATTGAATAGTTCCATTCTATCATTTTTACTACAGATATATCACAGTAAGGAGACTCTAAAACACTACCGCGGCAATCCTGAATGGAAATAATGATACGCCGTTACATCAAAATAGGTAGAACTGTGATGATACATATCCATATTGATCTCCCACCTTCTCTAGAGATGGCTCAATCCGTGATAAATAATGGATCAGTGAACGAGCACCTTGATAGCTGCGCCCCTTTAGGTGACGTCTCCTCTGGCGCGTCGCGATCGGTTACACGGCAACATGAGGACGACAGCATACATTTACCTAGTAGCAAAGGGCGCGTCAAGGCGCGCATCCCAGCATGTGGGTAATTCCACGAATAACCCCCAGTAATAGACGAATTCGGGCCGTTGGCCTCACGTAGATCTCATCAAAAAAAAACTCCACATAGTGAATAATAGAGTGATGATACTCACTATGAACCCATGCAAACTTCATACGCGTCACGACGAACCCCTTTTCTATTAGACTTTTAGACGCACGGAATTCTTGGTAAACGCTAAACTAACCATGGGCCGTTTGCTTGTTATGACTGAAACAAGTGGTTCATCTACCTGGTCATAGTCCTCGGCCTTGGCCAATTCTCTCCGGCTCGACTGGCTCGGCTGGCTCGCGAACGGAGTACTACACTGCAAGCATACTCGACAATGGATGATCACCCTCCACGCTCAATCCAATAAACAAAGTAACCTCCACCAACACAAATCTTATATAGAGAGGCAGAAGATCTTTCAACAGCTTTCTTCATCACCGCATCCCAGATTTTTCACCATGAAACTGAAGTCTTTTGTTCTCACTCTTGCCTCCGGCTCGGGCATCCAAGCTCTCTCATCTGAACAATCGCCCCTTGTCATTGACACTACCTATGGCTCTGTCCAAGGTGCAAGTTCCGAATATCGCCCGGGCGTCACTGTCTACAAGGGCATCCCATTCGCTGCTCCACCAATAGGCGCGAACAGATGGAAGCCTCCCCAAGCTCCGTCAACGTGGTCTGGCGTTTTCAACGCAACTACCTTCGGCCCCCAATGTGCCCAGTCGACTGGCGGCGCGGCCGGCATCTTCTCAACAGGAAGCAGTGTTGCCAGCGAGGATTGTCTTACCTTGAATGTATGGACCCCAGCCTATAACGATACCTCGAAGATAACTTCAAAGCAACTGCCCGTTTATGTCTGGATCTTCGGTGGCCGCTTCGCAGGTGGTTCCGCAGATGTCAAGACGTACGATGGTTCTGGTCTGGCAACTAAAGACATCATCGTCGTCACATTGAATTACAGACTCGGTGCGTTTGGCTTCCTGGCTCACCCAGATTTGTCTGCCGAGTCTGCGCACAACAGCTCGGGCAATTACGGCCTCTTGGATCAACAATTCGCCCTTCGCTGGGTGCATAAAAATATCGCCAACTTCGGTGGCAACCCTAACCAGGTCACTGTCGGCGGCCAGTCCGCTGGTTCTGCGAGTGCCCTTGATACCATGTACAGCCCGCTCACCAAGGGGCTTGTCCACGGTGTCATTGCTGAGAGCGGTGCCCGAGGGCCGCACGATCCCCTCACCGGCAGTTTGGCCACCAGCTACCGCACCAAGGAAGCTGCTGAGGCGGGTGGTGTCTCTTTTCTAAAGGATCTAAACGTATCATCCATTGCCCAGCTGAGGGCTATGCCCAAAGACACACTCGTCAACGCTGGCATGACCAGCGACACGACCTTTGAAGGCACCCGGTTTGAGAACGTTACCTGGGCGTTTCAAAATCCTCCTCTCTGGCGGCCTGTCATCGACGGCTATGTCCTTACTCATGGTCACGGGGAGGCTTTGAGCCTGAGCGACCACCTGGATGTCCCGATCCTGACCGGGAACAACAAGGACGAGTCAGGAGCCTCACCGGACGGAGACGTAACGGTATCAGAATACACCGAAGTCTACCGCCAGATGTTTCAAAATATGTCAGCCGAGTTCCTCGCATTGTATCCCGCAGACAACGATACCCAGGCCACAAACAACAGCAACGCTTTCTTCAGGGACATGAGTCGTGTCTCAACCTGGACATGGGCAAGTGATTGGGCAGCTGGAGGTGCCACGAGCGATGTTTTCGTCTACTTTTGGACGCGCACGCCAGCTGAGAACCCAGCGGGGGGTGCTTACCACGGGTCGGAGCTCTGGTACACATTCAACAACATTCCCTACGCCAATTACGACAGTGCAACTTGGAGTGCGGAGGACTACCAAGTCGAAGAAACTATGTCTGAGTATTGGGCAAACTTTATCAGGACGGGAAATCCCAATGGTGGCAACCTAACAGCTTTCCAGCCCAGTACAAGCGCGAGCAGGCAGGTCACGTTCCTGGGCAACACATGGGGGGCTGCTGGGTTGACTGATTCTACTGCGAAGTTCAACTTCATTCAAAAATTCTTTTCAACTCTCAAAGAGTATTGATAGCTAGAGAATGTTGATCGTCGAGGATCAACGAAGTACAACTTTGCCAAAAACATGTTACCACTCCAAATCACCTACAAATAAACTTGGTCAAAGCGTGCTGTCGATCCTCAATTTGAGCCTTCTCATGTTCAATGTTGAGATTGGTAGCTACAGTATATGACTGCGAGAACCCTTACGACAATTGGTGCAATGGCAAAGATGACCGCAGCGCTGTGTCCACACCTCAGGGTCAGTGATGATGACTCTCATAAACTTGCAGAGACACATATCCACCAGAAAACCGCCATCGGCAGCGAGGTTGTGCGCATGTAGTTAGTCTGTGAGAGGCAGTATGCCGCATGTTCCGCTAATCACTGGTTAGTGTAGGGATTCGGAAAGTATTCTCAGCAGTCAACGTAGGAGATACTAGTAGTTATCAGCGGTTCTTACCAGCTATAACAGGTGATCCCCTATCGTTAGCTATCTATGTAAACTGATTGTCTTATACATCATGTCAGGAGCGAGAGTGATCAATATGCTTACGGGTCGCAGTAGACACGACTTTTCCCCATCAACCCAGCTACGAGCATTCGGACGCTGCTTTAAGTGAAACCCCCAACAGGCTACACAGCACAAGGTAGTCGTTGCAGCCTTGGATCTATTATTGGAACCAACATGTTCGACGGCCAACAGCATTCTGTCGGTGAGGTCATATCGGCAGATCATCGGAAAGATCGGCGGAAAATTAAAGACCCATCCCTCGGCGCTACGGAAGGCTATAGGGACCGATGTCCCAAAATTATTTTTTAAGTACTTTTTCTTACTATATTAATCCTAACTATATACCCTAAGTCCTTTTAGTAATATATAATCTTATATATTATATTAAAGTAAAATACTTTATAATAAGGAAGGAACTATTAAGCTTTAATACTATAGGGTTTAAGTATAGCTATATATAATTATATATAATTATATTTTATATTTTATATTACTTTTATTATAAATATATCTTTATTTATTTTAATATTATTCTATTTTATAGATTATAATTATTATATAAATACTTTTAAGAAATTTATTAGGGCTTTTTTCTATTTAAACTATATATAATAGCTTTTTATAATTTTATTTTTAATTATTTTTTTTATATTAATCTTTATTAATATAATACTTAATTTATCCTTTATTTAAGTAAAGCTATAAGATAATATAATAATAATTCCTTTTATATAAACCTAATTAAAACTTAATACTTATTAAACTATTATTATATTAATTATTAAGAATTAAATAAAGAGTATTATATTTATAAATAATATAATTATAAAAGTTATTAAATTATATATTTTATTTTAGTTTTATAATAATTATTATAATATAATTCTTAATAATATTAAAATATTAATTTATAATAAATTAGCTAATTTTATTAGAAAGTATATAAAAAGTATTAAGATTATACTAAGTATTAAGTTTTCTTTTTATATTATAATAATTAAGTTTATTATTAGATAGTATAATAAGAAACTTATTATAAAAAAATAGAAAATTATTTATTTTATTATAATTTAAATAGTTTTATTTAGCTTTATTAAATTCTTAAATATTATATATAAGATAATTATACTTAGGGACTTTTTTAGGATTATTAGAATCTTATTAAATAATAAGTATAAATTAATAATATTATACTTTTAGTACTTTAATATTAAACTAAAGCTTAATTTAAACTTTATAATACTTTTAAAGCTTATTTATATTTATAAGTAAACTATTAATAGTATATTTATTAATATTAAGTTTAATACTTTTATTAAGTACTTAACTTTTTATAAGGTTAAGTATAAATATATATTTTTAAGTAAGGAAATTAAGGCTAAGGTTAAGGCTAAAGTTAAGATAAAGATTAAAATAAAGATTAAAAAGAAAGATAAAAATAAGATTAGGGTATAATCTTTTATTAGTAATAGTAATAATATTACTAACTTTAAGGCTATATTTAATAATATAGTATTAAGTAATAATAATAAGAAATTAGAAAATTAAGTAAACTTAATTATAAAGAGAAAGCTTTTAGTTTAAATTAATAAAGAGTAGAATAAGAAAAGGGATTAATTAGACTTTAAATTATAATAAATAGTAATATATTTAGTTAAATAGCTAATTATTAATACTTATATAATTAATAACCTTTTTATTATTAACTTCTTTATTATTAACCTTTAATAAAATTAATATAGTATTAATATTATATATAGCTAAATAATTATATATATAATTAATCCTTTTTATAGGTATATTTAAGAGTATAATTATTAATTATAAGCTACTTTTAATATAATTCTTTAGATAGGCTTATAATAGTAAGTATACTAAATATTTTAATTATATAATTATATTAATAAGTAGATTATTATAGCTAGTAAGAATACTATTATATATACTAATTATATTAGCTAATAAGTAAGTATTAAGGTTAATATAGTCTTCTTTAAAGATATTCTAAAGGGTTTATAATTAGTCTTTAAGAATAATCTCTATAAAGCTCTTTACTTCCTTTACTTCTAGCTAAAAGTATAAGGTCTAAGGTATACTAAGTATAATATATAGCCTATTATACTATTTATAAATATAGTATATATTCTAAGTATATATAAAGTTAGTAAGCTCTTCTTATATAATTAATATAAAGAGGTAGAGTATTATAATATAGTTAGATAGGGAGTTATTTAAGAATTAGTTAGCTATAGTAATCTTACTAAAGTAATCCTAATACTAGATTAATATAAGAATAAATAGAGTAATATAATTATATACCTACTAGAACTTAGTCCTACCTTTACTTAATTAAAGCTATTAACTCTTAATCCTTTTATTATATATGCTTTTACTATAGATCTAGTAATTATTAAAGTGTATATCTTAGATTAAATTATCCTATATATAAATATATATTTTTAAAAGGTAATAATATACTCTAGCTATAAGAATTATTTCCCTACTATAGTTAGACTAAATAATATTTAGTATAGTCTCTTATTAAGAGAGGATATTAAGATATTACTTAATAATACTTTATAACTATTAAAAGTTATTAAGTAAGTAAAAGGTTTAAAAACTATTAGATAAGTAAATATCTCTTATAGAGATATATATAGGGAGGACTAAATAATAAAGGGGGATAATAGTATATTATATATATAAAGGATCTATATATCTATATATATTAGAAAAGTAAGAAGGAATAATTCCTAGGGGAAGCCCTTCTTTTATAGATAAATTGTTAGTCCGATTTATCTCTAATCGGGATATATTATATACCATCTAGAAGCCTAAAGTTCCAGCTTTCTAATAGCATTGCTCTTATTATTATACAAAATCCGGATGCTTTAGAATCTTAATTTCAAATGCTTTAAAATTAGAAATTATTAATTTCCAAGTATAAAGGAATATAATCCCGATTGGTTAATAATAATATATACAGTGCGAATAGTGTTATTAATACCGTATTTTAGCATATTATTATATAATTTAAAATAGAATTTTTAAGCTTAAATATAAGCTTAAATTACTATATTTAAAAGTTTTATTACCTTTTATAATTACAGCTTTAATAATAATATACTAAACAATATCCTTATATAGAACTATATAATAAACTATAAGTATATATTAATTAAAGTATAGATCTTAAACCCCTAAGCCTTTAATTTATTATATATATTAAGAGATTAAATAAAGTTAGGGCCTAGAGTAGTCTATTTAGTTTAGTAATATTATATTATATTCTACTATTTAGTAATGTTTATAGGGGAAAAGTTATAAAAGTATAAGTAAAGGGCTTAGTAGCTTAAGATATATTAATTCTAGTAAATATATATATAGAGATATATATAGC
>JAZAVJ010000530.1:0-14034 GCA_037954315.1 Neonectria punicea | reverse complement strand
ATTATTTTTAGCTATAAGGAGATATTAGCTATTATAGTAATATAACTATAGTAAAGCTATAATACTAATAATACTAAATTATATAAAGGGTAAATAAATATATTAGTAATTCTAAAAGAAAGAAGGAAGTTAGTATAATAACTAAGACTTAAAGCTATTATAAGTATAGTAAGGATTTAAAGATAAGGATACTTATAGAAGTTATTAAGGAAGGAAGAAAGAAAGGAAAGTATTATAAGCTTAGTAAAGAGATTAAATACTAGAATCTAGGGTAACTATTAGTAGCTATTAATAGCTATAGAGTGCTAGGCCTATACTAACTACTAACTACTAATAGCTAAGCGCTAGGCAATACCTACTTAAAACCTAGACCTCTAGCTACTAGCTACTAATAGCTAAGTACTAAATAACTAACTTATTAATAGCTAAATCTACCTACTTAAAATCTAAGCCTCTAATTATAACTATATAATAACCTTATATATTAGTTACTAGTATACTATTAATATATAATTAATATAAGCCTTCCTTAGGTAACCTCCCCTTTCTTTCCCCTTTTCTTTATTATTTTCCCCCTTAACCTACTAGGAATTAGGATAATTCTAGTCTTAGTATAAAGGACTATTTACTTATATATAGTAATAGCATAAGGGGCCTAACTTAGGCCTACTATAGAAAGGATATAGGTTTTTATCTTATCTAGTTTTTCTTATATCTATATAAAGTAAAAGCACTATTTACCTCTTAGGTCTATAGTATATAAATATAATAAATAGGTTACCCTAGTAATAAGTAATATCCCTAGGATTTACTTTATAGCTAGTTCTTAAGATTTTCTATTTTAAGCTTTCTTAAGATTTCCTAATAACTTATAATAGTTAGTATATTAAGATTATACTAATTTACCTAATTAAACTAATAGCTTTAGGAGCTTACTTATAATTATAAAGATAAGAGTAGGCTTATATTCTAGCTATAATATACTATATAGTACTAAGCTAGAGCTAGCTCTTAAAGAAAGGTAAGGAGAAGGATAGAAAAGAGAGGGAAGGATAGGAAAGAAAGAGAGAAGTTTATTATAATAATAGCTATTAGAGCTATATTTATACTATTCCTTTATTAAGTTTAGTAGAAGTAGTGATTATCCTAGTAAGTTATTCTTCCCTTATTCTTTCTTTAGTTTTAATAATCTTCCCCTTTTCCTACCTATCTTAAATACTTTCCTAGGCTACCCTAGGCCTCTCTTTAGTTTCTACCCTATTATTATCTTTTATAGTAAAGTTCTAAGCTAGGGTTTTATAAGTACTACCTTAATTCTTACTAGTTTTAGTAGTTTAGTTCTTATACTAGTTTATTATTCTATAACTAGCTCTTTACTTATACTTAGTATTATAAGCTTTAAGGCTAGTACTAACTACTTTCTAGAGTTAAAATCTAACTTCTTTAAGGTTCCTATATTACCTTCCTAGCTAAAGCTCCTTATAGGCTTAAAAATATTTATAAGCCTTCTTATAATCTTCTTAATAAAGCCTTATAATTCTTCTACTATAATTTACTTTTAGTAAAAGTCTTAGATAGCCTTATTAGTATTAATTACCTTTTCTTTTAGCTAAAGATTATAGTTACTTAGGTATCCCTTTTATATTATTAAGTACTTATTAGTTTTCTTCTTTCCTTACTTTTATTTTTACTATTTAATAACCTTATTAATTTTATAATATTAATATTTATTATACTATCTTTTAGGTTAGTCCTTCTTAACTTTTACTAGTCTTAGTTATTCTTTTAGTTCCTTAATTAGTTTTAAGTAAGCTACTAAAACTATTAGGTAGATATTTAGGTTATTTACTATTTCTAATTAGTAAGTAAGGTAGCTAACTCTTTCTATAATCTTATATAAGTTAGTTTAGTACTCTTTTAATTTTAGCACTTAGTTATTTACTATAGTATATTCCTTACTAAGTTATAGCTATACTTAATTACTAGGCTTATATTCTACTAGCTTATATTAGGAGTTATACTATTATTTTATAATTACCTATATATAAGTAATAATAATCTATACCTTTTCCTAAAGAATATCTTATTTAAGTATTATACTTCCTTCTTCTAGGTAATATAACTTATTATTTATTTACTATTTAGTAATAAGCTCGCTTAGTACTTACTTAATAGTAAATATATATAAATTATTAAGTATAAACTATAAAGAAATTAGTATATATACCTATAGCTTATTAGGGAAGTTATTAATAAAATATCTTAGTATAATTTCTATAGTTTAGTTTTAGTATTCTAAGACTTTATTAGTTTAAGGGTACTAAGCTATAAATATAAAAAGCTTAGTTCTAAATACTTTCTATATTTCCTATTAGATATCTTTAAGGAACTTTAGGTCTTTATTTAAGATAATCCTCTTTAGTATACCTTAGTTATATTTTAATAGTTTAGTATATAAGATATAAGCTTAATCCTATACTAAGTACTAATTATTTCCTAAAATTAATAAATATATCTTAGAGAACTTATAAGTAATTATTAGTAAATTATTAAAGAATAGCTTCCTTATATTTTTCTATAGCTTACTTATAAAAGGGATAATTAAGAGTTCTTTAATAAAGTTTATTATAAGAATATAAAATAGAATTAATAGGGTTATAATAAGAATAAGCTCTTTAAGTAATTTCTAATAATTATTCTAATTCTAATTATATATATTATAATTACTAATATATTTAATAATCTATTTATATAGCTTATAAATAATAAGTTATATTATATTTATATTTTACCCTAATAATACTTCTAGAAATATATATTTATAATAAGAATCCTAATAACCTTATCTAAAAAGTATATTTACTACTTTCTATCTACCTTAATTAAGTATATTAAGCCTTTAGTTTAGATAAATAATAAGCTAATCTTATTATTATTATCTTCTAACTATTATAGAATAGTCTATTACTTTATCTTATTAAGGTACCCTTTCTTAATCTTATTATATAAGGCTAGTTTTATAATTATATAAGTAAAGTAAAAGACTTTCTTACTCTCTTATAACTTATTAAATTCTCTCTTAGCTAACTTATTACTTCTAGGTTCTTTTCCTTAGAGCTAGGATAATATATTTAGTATAATATTAATTAAGCTAAGGATATACTTTATTTTTAGTAAGAATTAGCTTATATACTAAGTAATAATTATAAGTTTTTTATTTATTTACTTATTCTTTAAGAAAGTTAATATACTTTATATAATTATTATAATAATTATATAATTAATAAATACTTATACTAGCTTACCTCTTATAAAGTATAGTATTATTTTAGCTTTTTAGTATATCTAGATTAAGCTTACTATTTTTAATTCTATTAGTTAATAATCCCTTTTAGCTTTTTAAAGTACCTAGCTTAGGTAAAGGATTAGTTAAATAGCTTTTCCTAATATAGGGCTCTTTTAGTCTTAAGTATACTTTAGATTAAGGTAGTATAGTATTCTTCCTAATTCTTATTCTTTTAATATATTTAATTATATAAATAGCTTTTAGTCTAGATTAAGATAATAAAGAGTATTAGTATTAGCTAGTGCTTTATTAATATCTATAAAGTAATATTCTTTATTTTCTATTAGGGTAAACTTAGTCTTATTAATATAGGCTATGCATTTTAGTTTATTACTTAATTCTTTCTTTACCCTAGCCTTTATTAATATATTAGTCTTTTAATCTTATAATAATATAATCCTTTTAGTAAATTATTTAATAAGGTACTAAAGCTATCTAACTATTTTAATTTACTTCTTAAGTTACTATAGTATCTTAGGGAATTTAAGATTCTATAAGGCTATTACTTATTCTTAAGTATTTCCTAGACTAATTCTATCTATATTAAATTCTAGTAACTATACTAACTAGTACTTTATAAAGGCCTTTTCTAGTAAGAGGGTAATATTATAATTATAAAAGAGTTAGAATACTTTTTAGAGATTACTAATAAATTCCTTATTAGTATTTACTATTACTATAATATTATTAATAAATACCTAGGTAAAGTCTATATATAGCTATAATATCTAGTCTATAAACTATTATATATATATTAATAAGTTCTAGAATCCTATTAGTATAACCTTTAACTATTCTAAGCTATAGTAGCTTACTATTATAAATTAGTCTTAGTACTTATACTAAATAAGGAACTAATAGAAGAAACTCTAAGTATTAATTACTATAATTTATTTCTTACCTTATAGCTTTACTATAATATCTCCTTATAATAGTATTAGGTATATATCTAGTAAGGTAATATTATTTAAGGCTTAAAGGTTAATTATTACTCTACCCTTTTCTTTCCTTCTAATAGTTTACTATATAATAAATACTAGGCTAGTAAATAGTATTAGGCTATATACTTATTATATCCTACCTTAGTTATATAGGGTATTAAATACCTTATCTAGGAACTCTTTACTTTTAAGACTTAGTAGATATAGCTAAGAGCTTAGCTTCTTCTTATACTAGTTATTAATTAGTAGGATCTTTATTTCCTAACCTTTCTCTATAGTAATTTCTCCTTAGTCTACCTAAAGGTTTAGGAATTCCTTTATAAAGGCTTATAATACTTAGGTATATTTAGTATTATTATTATATATATAGATTAGGTTCAGTAGTATAATTTCCTTCTTATACTTAAGGCATAAGATTCCTAACTTAGTATTAGTATTAATACCTATTTACTAATATTCTAGTAATAGAGTTTATTCTTCTTTCTTATCCTCTTCTTAAGTAGTTTCTAGCTATAGTAATTTAAATAAGCTCCTTTATACTTCTATACTTATAAGTATAAAGTTTCCTACTTAATCTAATATAACTCCCTAGTTAATTTCTTCTACCTTTATATTAGCTAGAATTAGCTTAAGTACTACTAACCTTCTTCCTTATAGTAAGAATATAGATTTCTATATTTAGTTAAGTATAAATACTATTTCTAGTTATTAAGTAATAACTATTATTACTCCTAATGCTTATAAGGCTAGGAATAAATCCTTCCTTATAGCTTTCTTTAATATATTAACCTAAACTCCTTACCTATTCTATAGTAGGATTACTACTAACTTAGTAGCCTAGATTAAAATTATTTCCCTCTTCTATTTATAAGTAAACGCTAGTAGCTATATACTATTACTTAATCTAATTACTACTTTCTATATTAAGTTTAGGATATCTACTCTATATAGGACTAAGAATTCTTATTTAAATAGGAGTTTAGTACTAAGTTCTAGAATTACCTAGGCTCTTATCTATATCTTTACTATAGTTAATTACTTATCTTTAGTACCTAGGAAGTAGATTATAAAGTTTACCTATCTTAATATATATTCTAACCTAATACTATTAAGTTATACCCTTATAGTTATATCTATACTAATATCTATAAAGAATCTTAGTATTTCCTTATTTATTATTAAATATATAGCTCTAGAGTTAATATAAACTTCTTAATAACCCTTCCCCTTTAAACTAGCTTAAGCCTATACTTATATATATATATATACTAATAGTAACTCTAGTCCTAGGATAATCTTTATTAGAGTATATTTAATTACTTAGATATTTCCCTTTAGGGTTTTTTAGTAATATTTTACTATTTACTCTATATATTACTTAAGTATAATATCTAGGATAAAAAGTATCTCCTTACTTACCTAGCTTAATAGTACGCATTCTTAAATAAAATTATATAAGTTTTCTATTATATCTTCTTACTTAGTAGTTTCCTTACCTTTAAATACTAAATACTCTTTATTATCTATATTTATATTAGTAAGGGATACTTTATTTATAATATAAGTATCCTTACTTATTACTATTAAGGCCTTAGCTTACTCTTATAAAAGGTAGTACTCTCCTTAGTTATTAAGTACTAAGCCCTTTAGGATATAGTATACTCTATTAGGTTAGTTACTTAAACCTAATCTTAATCTCTTATCCTAATCTTATAGATAGAGTAGTAATCTTTAGGTCTACTTACTAGTGATTTTTATAGTAGACTTTAGTAGTATTAGTAGTTAGGGTATCTCTAAGGCTAAGCCTTCTTATCCTCCTTAGGTAAATAGGGTACTTACTCTTCCTATAGGCTAATAGTATAGCTAGGCCCCTTAAAATCTAGTTCTTTATAAAGTGTTTTAGTACTAGTTTTACTATAACTTAGTTTTAGTAGGATATTCCTAGTATTCCTAATAGACCTAGGGTCTACTTAGTATACCTTAGGTACTATCTATCTATACTTCCTAATAGTTAGCTAGGCTTCCTTATATACTTCTTTAGATTAGGTCCTTCTAGCTACTAACTATAACTCTTATATATAGATTAAGTATTTACTTATTATAGTATAATACCTATTTATTAAGCTATTTAGCTAGCTAAGGGTATAGTATTTTCTTATAAAAGTATATATTTAATTTCTAGTAAATTATATAAGGGATAAGGATATCTTAATACTTAGCTAATATAGCCTTATGTTTCGCTATTACTATCTAGCTAGAGAAGTTAGCTTAATTATAGATATTATAGATTATAAAGTTTTTATTATTAAATACTTACTAAGTAACTTCTTACTATACTCTAAAATAGGTTTAAAGTAAGTTATACTAAAGTTCTAATCTAAACTCTTAGTTCTATAAGTTCTGCTTATTATCCTTTAATAGCTTGCCTAAATACTAATTAAGGGTATCTCCTATTAATAGCACTAAGATATATATTAGGAGAAGAGCGCAATATTGCTTTCCTTAAGTAGTATAGTCTTTAAGGGCTTTAATAAATTAAGGAAGATTTTTCTAAATAGTTATCTTCCTATCTTTTTTAATATTATTAAAGTCTAGGTTAAAGGCTACTAATAGTTAGAACTTCCTAATATCTTTAGATTAAAATTAAACTTTCTTATTATTCCCCTAGGTAGTATTTACTATAATAGCTACTAGTTAATATAGTTAGTTAGAAGTAAGTATAAATATTAGTTTATAGTAATAGTTTATTAATAGAGTGTTTTCCCTTAGTAGTACGTTTTCTAGCTATAGACCTTTTAAAGGTTCTAGGACTAGCTAGCTATCCCTATTATTATTATAAGAACTTATATTATAATCGTAATCTATACTTCTTAGGAGGTAAAGCTTAGAGACTAGCTTTAAGGAGGGGTTATATATAAACCTTACTTACTTTAGAACTATAAGGGTCTTAATAGGAATAGACTATAAATCTACTACTAGAGCCTTACCTTTTCCCTTAGAAAGGGATAATAATAATTAGTTAAGTTATTCCTAGATAGAATAATCTATAAAAGATAAGCTTATTACTTTAACTAAAGACTAAGGGAAGTCTTTAGGAATAGATTACCTTACCTAAAGGATATAAGTAGTATTATTATTATACTATATAATATAACTTATATATACCTTAAGTTACTACTAGTTAATAATATATATTAGATCTATTAACTAGATAGTAAGGCTTTATTATAGTCTTAAGATATTATTCCTTAACCTATATAGAAAATAAATAGATTAATTAACTTAGTATTCCTATATACTAAGCTTATTAAGTAAGAAAGGATATACTAATTATTAGTCTATATAACTCTTAATTACTTCCTTCTCCCTATAATAATTATTATATTCCTTAGTAAAAGTATCTTATACTTTTAGTAAGAAATATAGTATTAATACCTATTTATTATATTTAAGAACTATAAGGAGTTTCTAGCTAAGAAAGGGGTTAAATCTTATTATATAGGATCTCTATATTAATATAGTATTATTATACTATAGTAATGCTATAATATAGTATTACTATAATATAGTATTATTACTAAAAAGAATATTATATAGTAATAGCTTAAGAGTAATCTAGGGTTTAATTCCCTATTTATCTACTAATTATTATAGATACTAGCTCTATAATATAAGATAAAAGTATAAAGATAAAGAGTAATAGCTAGTAGGCTATAGGTATAACTTATTAGTTATAAGTATAGTTTATTAACTATAGGTATAGCTAGTTAACTATAAGTATATCTATATAGAGTTATAATCTTAATAATTAAATATTTAGTAGGTAAAAAGCATACCTTCTTTATCTATCTATTTCTTTAGTACTTTCTATATTTATCCCTCTTAAGTAAATCCTTAGGAAATCCTATAGAAGAGAGTTCTTCTTATTTCCCTAGGATTTCTTATAGAAGAAGTATCTAGAAAATCCTAGTCCCTTCTTAGTAAAAGTCCTATAGAAATCTTAAAAACCTTTATATAAGTATCTTTAAGGAGATCTATAATAATAATTAGAAGTATAAGTAGCTTACTATATACTTTTAAGAACCTAATAAATATACTATCCTTACTTAGGGCTTTTTATAATTTAATCTTTTATAAGGCTTTTTAAATCTCTATAGGTTTAATATAAGGATATATTAAACCTAACTTAAGTTTAAGAGTCTTAAGAGGAAGGAAGAGGGAAAGGTTAGTATTTTTAGCCTAGAGTTTTAAGAAGAATCTTTATATAAGGATTTTAGCTTTATTTATATAAAGTATTCCTAGCTTTATATAATCTAGCTAGATAAGGAGTAATAGCTATAGTAAGACTATAGTAGTTTTACTATATAATCTTACTTACCTTTCTATAGCTTAAAACTATATAGTATTATTATCCTTTAGAAGTTTTACTAAGAGTTCTTTTTAAAGGGTATATTAAGTATTTTTTATATTATAATCCTACTATATTTATACTTTAGCTAAGGCTTATTAGTCTAAAATATAACTAGTTTATTAAGTTATATAATAAGCTTATTTAAGCTTATAAGTTATTATAGATATTTTACTATTTTACTATAGGTTTTAATTAGGTATAAGTCTTTTTTACTTTAGGGTTATAAATTAGGTAATTACTTTTAGCTACTCTAAGAGCTAGTTAGCTACTTTATTAAAGGCTTTTATAATAGTAATTATATTATAGATTTATTAAAGGTAGACTATTACTTTATTAATAATATAATAAGAGTATGTTTTCTTTTAATTATAATTAAGGTTTAGTTTAAGAGTTAGCTTATTAAGAGTATTAATAATATAGATTTATTATAAAAAATAGTTAGATTATTCTAGGTTATAATTAGTTTCTTTATATATTATATAAATAGTCTTAAAAGCCTAAGCTAGATTAAGAATACTATTTTAATAATTATAAAATAATCTAGTAATAATACTATAAAGTATAAAAAAACTAGTATAATACTATATTACTATCTTAGTCTATCTAGCTATAGTAATCCTAAAGTAAATAGTAAAGATTAAAATTACTAATAAGTAATATATAGTTATTTAATATAGTATTAATTAAGGTTTATAGTATAAATAAGTTATCTTTATTATTTAGGGGATTATAAAGAGCTATAATTTAATATTAAGTTTTTATAAAAATAATACTTACTTAGTCTTCTCTTACTTTTAATATTTATAACTTAAGTCTATATTATTTATTAATATATATTATTACTTATTTACTATAGTAAACTATATAGTAGTTATATCTACTTAAGTAAGCTAGTACTTTAATTTTAGGGTTTCTATTTAGTTTAAGGAGTATAATTATATTATATTTACTATAGGCTTATAAGGCAATTTATATAAGGGTAAGCTAATAGTTAGTATTCTAAAAAAGTATTAATATTAGTTAATTACTTAAGGAAGAAATAGTAATAGTAAGGAAGTAAAAGTAAATATAAAGAGTAAGGATAGTATAAAAAAAGTATAGGCTTAGGTTAAGGATTAATTAAGGATATTTTATAATTTATTTATTAAGCTTAAAGGCCTTCTAAGCCTTTTTAGTAAGAGGCTTCTTAAGAGTTAAGCTAATAGAGAGAGAAGTAAGAGACTTTAGATTATAAGGGCTTTAGTTATAGTATAGTCTTAGAATTAAAGTAGTTTATTAAAGTAGCCTTCCTTAGCTTATGCTTAATATAAGGCTATAATAGGGTAGTTTTAGCTCTAAGCTATATATTTACCTTTATATAGAATATAGTTTAGTAGGATCTTACCTTACTTAGTTAGGTATCTTACTTTATTAAGGTATATAGTACCTTTATATTATCTATAGGTTAAGGCTATCTTATAGTTCTAGGCTAAGTATCTAAATCTAAAGTAGTTATAGTATTAAGTAAGATAAAGTCTCTTATTAAAGGGTTTATAGTTATATAGCTATATATTAAGTAAAAGGCTATTATTATAGAAATAGTTTACTTTCTTAATAAAGCTAATATATAGGATTAGGTTTATTTTTACCTTAGGGCTAGGGTAGCTAGTCTTTTATTTCTTTACTTAAATAATCCTAAGTTAGTTAGATTTAGCAATTTCTTTAATAAGCTTATTAGTATTATTTAGGATAGATATAAGTTAAATTCCCTTTATAATTATTATAAAGATTAAAGGAGATAATACTATATTATTACTAAAGGCTTTAGTAACTTAATCCTTAGTATAATAAGCTTATACCTTATTTATAATAAGGAAAGTAAGGACTATATTACTACTAGGGAGCTTTCTTACTATAACTATACTAGAGTTACTATAAGCTTAGTTTACTATAGCTATAGTATCTTTTAGGGTTTAACTACTAATATTAAGAAGGGTATTTCTAGTTTAGATAGTAACTTTACGTTTAATATAGCTTTAGGTTATTCACTTAGGGCTTTTATAGTTTAGGGGCGTAAGGTTTTATACTATAATTAATATATAGGATAGTTAGCCTTTTTTATAGTTTAGGGCTATATTTATGGCTTCTTTAATAATAAAGGTAAGGGTAGTAATAATATTTAAAGTAATTTACTCCTTAAGGCTTACTTTATAGTTATATAAGCTATTCTCTTTATAGGATATATATATCTTTATTTCTTATATAGTAGCGTAAGTTTAGATAATATTCTAGACTTAATTAAGGAGATTAGAAAGGATAATTTTAGTAATAGTATTATATACTTTACTCTCTAGGTTATTAATTAATATTCTAATTATTCTTATATTAGGTTTATTATTTTCACTTAGTATATATTAGCTTATTTCTACTAAGGGGTTATATTAGCTTTAGTTAAAGCTATATACTTCTAAGTTAATAGCTATTAGTAGTATATTAGTATTATTACTATAGCCTTAATATACTATTAATTCTAGAGTAATATATATATAAGGATTCTAATTCTAGTATTAAAATATATTTTAAAGGTAGATTAGTAGTATAATAAGTAAAAACTAGGAATTTATAAGAAGGTTAAACTATAATAAGTATATTTAATAATATATAGAATAATATAATATAAAAGAGGGGAAAAGGGCTAAAAGATAATTCCTAAAGTTATTTACTATCTAAGTTAAGAGGCTAACTTAAAACCTATAAGGTAGTTTTATAACCCTTTAAGATTATATAAGTATAGGTTAATTAAGTAACTTAGGGAGTAAGTATAGTAACTATATTATAGTGCTAAGTATAGTAATTACTAAGGATAATAGAAAAAGGTAAGAAGAAGGTTAAGTTTTATTACTAAGAGATAGGTTAAGCTTATCTCTTTATATTAATCTATAATTACTACTTAATCTACTTATTTACTAACTATTTATAAGGGGTTAAAGGCTAGAGCTACTATAAGAAGGCTAGCTATAGGTTTATTATAGGCTTACTATAAGTTACTATAAGGTCCTAACCCCTTATAACCTATTATATAGTATAGTCTAAGTAATATAGCTTACTTAGATTAATTAATCTTTTTAGCCTAATAGCTAGATTAATTTATTAAAGGTTAGGAACGCTATCCTAACTCTTATAGCTACTAGCTTACTAAGTGCTTACTATATTAAAGCTATAAGGCCTTAGCCCTTTATAATCTATTATATAGTGCGATTTAGTAATATAGTTTACTTAAATTAGTTAATCTTTTTAGCCTAATAGCTAGACTAATCTATTAAAGGTTAGAAATATTACTCTAACTCTTATATTATTTAATTATTCTTAGCTTATTCCTTTAATATACTAATTATATTTATATAAGAGTTAGGATAGTATTCCTAACCTTTAATAAACCAGTCCAGCTATTAGGCTAAAAAGATTAACTAATTTAAGTAAGCTACGTTACTGAATCGCGCTACACAATAGGTTATAAGGGACTAGGGCCTCATAGCTTTAGTGCGGCGAGCCCTCGGCGAGCCAGCGGCTCCAGCCTTCAACCCCTTACAATTCAGTCATACAGACCGTATTATTCAGTTATTCTCACTTTATTATAACCCACACTCTCCAGGCTGCCATAGCCACACAGGTGTGGCTTAGTGTGGCTGAAGTAGGGTACTTATCGCGTGATCCTTCAAGTGGGTTCACAGACCCCGGCATGTCGGAATTTAGGAATTGACGTCGAGTCACGTGCCGAAGCATAGCGCGAAGACGCGCATTGTCAAGGAGACGGCTTGCAGGCAGGGCCGAGCTCCAAGCGCAAATCTTTGGAGCTCGAGGCTACAACTGCAAACAACAAATTCATCACCCACACTTCAATCACACCGAATCGCCGAGTATCACCGCGTCTTCGTATCCGACCAGATAGAAACCCCACCGTTTTCGACGACATCGGCCGCCTACCGACAAGATGGTTCAGATCAGCGAAGTCAAAGGCAACAAGCGAGACAATCGCACAGCTGCCCACAGCCACATCAAGGGCCTGGGCTTGAAGCCGGATGGATACTCAGAGAAGCAGTCCGGCGGCTTCGTCGGCCAAGCAGGCGCTCGAGAGGTAAGGTTCGAAGCGCCTTTTGCCTGCTTGTTGGCTTGCTAACCCAACCCGAACCAGTCCTGCGGTGTCGTGGTGGATTTGATTCGAGCTCAGAAGATGGCCGGCCGGGGCGTCCTGCTGGCCGGAGGACCTGGAACTGGAAAGACGGCGCTTGCGCTTGCGATCAGCCAAGAACTGGGGACAAAGATCCCCTTCTGCCCCATCGTCGGCAGTGAAATTTACTCGACCGAAGTCAAGAAGACGGAGATGTTGATGGAGAACTTCCGGAGAGCCATTGGCCTCAAGGTTCGGGAGACGAAGGAGGTTTACGAGGGAGAAGTTACAGAGCTGACGCCTGAGGAGGCGGAGAACCCCTTGGGTGGGTATGGCAAGACCATCAGCACGCTGCTGATCGGCCTGAAGAGCGCAAAGGGCCAGAAGAAGCTTCGTTTAGACCCCAGCATCTACGAGGCTATTCAGAAGGAGCGCGTTTCCGTCGGCGACGTCATCTACATTGAGGCAAACACCGGCGCGTGTAAACGGGTGGGTCGCTCGGATGCATATGCCACAGAATTCGATCTCGAGGCGGAGGAGTACGTGCCCATCCCCAAGGGCGAGGTCCACAAGAAGAAGGAGATCGTGCAAGATGTCACGTTGCACGACCTGGACGTGGCCAACTCCCGACCCCAGGGTGGCCAGGACATCATGAGCATGATGGGCCAGCTGATGAAGCCCAAGATGACGGAGATCACGGAGAAGCTGCGCGCCGAGATCAACAAGGTTGTCAGCAAGTACATTGACCAAGGCGTTGCGGAGCTGGTACCCGGCGTATTGTTCATTGATGAGGTAATGATGCCCTGTTTCATGTCGGGACGGCAAACCATGGCTAACCGGCGTTTTGTTTGATAGGCGCACATGCTCGATGTGGAGTGCTTCACCTACCTGAACCGAGCCCTGGAATCGCCAATCTCCCCCATCGTGGTCTTGGCCTCCAACCGGGGAATGTGCACCATCAGAGGCACCGACGACATAGTCGCGGCCCACGGGATCCCTACCGACTTCCTTGCGCGCCTGCTCATCATCCCTACCACCCCGTACGACGCCGATGAGATTAAGCGCATCGTGCGGATACGCGTCTCGACTGAGGGCGTGGCCATCACCGACGCCGCCATCGACAAGATCGCCGAGCATGGCGTTCGGATTAGTCTTCGGTACTGCCTGCAGCTGCTGACGCCCGCGAGGT